>JBBPDI010083033.1:0-13477 GCA_037974545.1 Cucumis variabilis
TGCATTCCTTTTATGCGTTGCGGATGGTATCCACAACGCGACGTCACGATACCATCTGCGATGCGACGTTGCGGTTCCCTTCTGCGATGCACGCGACCGTGCGCGAGGGAAACTTTCCGCTATGTACAGGGGTTGCTGCGTCGTGGAAAGTTTCCCCAACGAGCTTTCTACAACGTTGTTTGCGATGTTGCTTACGACATCGCTTTAGTTATTGTGACGTTGATTGGCATTTACAACGATGTTGTACGGCGTCGAGGAAAGGTTAAAGTAGGTATCCTCTCGGTGTTGTCGCTATACACACAGATTTCTCTTAGTTGTGTATACAAAGGACTAGCTTGGCGTTAAGATTGTCTCGCGATTATCTTCTTGCCACTCGCTTAGCTAAATGTGGTTCTCACTTGTCAGATGATTATAATCTAAACCATTGCTATACTCTCAAACATACAAGGTTAAGATATTTACGTTTAACTCAGTAAAACTCATGATACATTTATTCTGATTCTCGAAATACTAAATCCATAATTTATTACTACTTATTTAACCAAACATATTGAACATGGAAAAGACAAGAAATATGAGAGAATGGAAGAAATGTTACGCCTAAGAAGTGTTACGCCTTAAAGTATGATTTCTCATACTCTTTGGCACTAATTTTTGCCTATTGGAGAAGGGGGAGATGGAGGGGATGAATCTCTCTCTCTTTTTATTCTAAGCTCTCACCTAAAACTCAAAAGAAGATAGAAGACTGACAATACAAGAACTTGCTCTCTTGCCAAAGTGTACACACTAATTTTGGTGTGGAAAGCTCTATTTAATAGCGAGAGTTGATGTTGATAGGACGCCACACGCCATTCAAGCTTTTGAAAAGTCGCAGTAGCACCGCGCAGACATCTTTTCATCCTTTCTCAGAATTTCCCACCAAAAAATTTTTATCTGCTAGTGCCTTAATCACCTGGCTTAATTTTCTTTTTGCCACATAGGTTGAACGAGTCTTCTTGCGTAGAAATGGTATCATTCTGCCTCACTCCTTTTCACTTAAAATCTTGCGATAAGAACACTTAAGAATGGTATAACATGGATAAAGTTATTTTGTGTCATTTATTTTGCGAGATAACCAATTCCCCTACTTTTTCTTCTGTTTTCTTCTTTTTTTATGTGATAAGACTTCATTATTTTAGTTAAAGGACCACAATAACTTGTATTTCTACACCCCCAAATTTAAAATAATGTTTGTCCTCAAGCATCATCTCAGGATTCTAAACACGACTTCTTTTGTGCATATCGTTAATCCTCTCAGACTGCTTTTCTAGTTCTTCTCACACTCTAGCATTTCTTTTTTCTTTGCCTACTTTAAACTTAAAATTATTTTTACATTCTGAAAACGACAAGATTAATTCTCAAGATTTCCTTGTTCTTTTTCGAAAAATCTTATTTTCTCTTTTTGTGAAATGATCTTTGTTTTCATAAACTCTCAGTTCCTTTTTTTTTTCTTGCAAGCATTTTTTTAACCAAGTTATTTATTTACATTGAGCGTTGAGTGAGAAATCATTGGTACTCTATGAGCCCGTTCCTCTCCTCAACTATAACTCTTATCACCACTTATTTATTTTCTCTCAGCTTTTGGTGAAGCTTTGCTAATTATTTACTTTTGTGAGAAGCGGTAACAAATTAGTTTTTATTTTAATTGAATTTAGAATTAACAAATGAGTTAGTTTTAGTTTTTTTTTTAAAAAAAAAGGAATGGGTTCCTTGAAATTTTGAAAGCTTTGACTCAAACCTCGCACACTCCCAAATTTAAAGTCTCGCAAGGCCCTCATTGCTAAAAAGTGAATGACAAGATGAACTTTAAAAATTGTACAAAAGAGGTTTGAGGTAAAATTTGCGCACCTAATGACTAAAGAAATATTTAATAAGTTCATTTCACTAGGGAAAGCCTCAACACTAGAGACAAGTTATACTAAGCAGAAATTTCATCATGAAGAGTATCCTTGAGCGGAATAAAAGAAACAAGCTAAGAGCACATCAATGAAGCATGCGTTAAGAAAAGGACATCACATAAACAATCAACAAACAGAAACTGAATAGAGATTTCATTACAAACCACAAAGAGCCTGACATAAAAGAACACAACAAATATAAAAGCGAAATACAAAAACAATTCCAACAATACACCCCCAAATTTAGTTCTCTAGGTGAGGATCAGTGTTGCCAAGAGTGTGTTCTAGGATCTCAATGGGTGGAATGGATTCCAGGTCTGGCATGATGCTAGGGTGTGGAACACGCTATACAAATACCATGTAAGTGTATTCCATTTGCTTTATGAACTACTGAGCTTGTCGCTCTGCGATTTGACACGATTGGTTGGACTGCATTGTCATCAAACTAGTCAGGTGAGTGATAGTGTAGGATAGTTGAGCGACCATGTTGTTAAGGGTTTTCATCTGAGTGTGAAGGTTGACAATTTGGTCCTTCATCGCTGCATTTTTCTGAAGTCTATTTTGGACTGTCGTGTTCATGGGCTCCGTGATGATATGATTAAGTACATTGCGGAGATCACCTTGTGTCTCTGTGGGGCCTTTTCTTTGCCTTAAGGTACTTCTTCATGAGGTGCTCCTTCATCCTGAATTGTTTCCTCGCATGGTACATCTTCCTCAAAATTGGCTTCGTCTGCATCTTCCTTGAATTGGCTTCGTCTACATCTTCCTCTGAAGTTGCCTCGCCTGCATCTTCCTCAACAAGGATGCTTGGGAAATGTGGTCCAAAACAATCAAAGGAAGCCTGGTCAACTTTCTCAACTTTATCTTTCACGTTCTTGCTTGAAGGACCTTCTTTAGTCAAGTTTACCATCGAGATGTTCAAATCAAGGTGCTCAAGGTCCATGTTGATGATAGGTGGGTTGATGGGTGCACGGTGAGGTGACACAAAAGATCATGTATAGGTAAGAAGCCCGTAGTGGGTGAGAGATGTGAGAGTTAGATCTTTGTTGTGATCGTCATACAAGGACTACGCTAATTGGGGGATATGGGCGAGTTATGTTGGAAAGGAAAGGTAGGTGGAGGTGGGTGAAAAATGTCACCTTGAGGAAGCGAGGTAGGGTCATCTTCTACTTCTTCGTAAGGAAGAGTTAGATTATTTTTAAATTGGTGAGAGGTGGAGGGTAAAGGGTCATCCTGACGGAGTGAACTAGCGGGGGAATCTTCAACAGGGACCCACCCAACTTTTTGTTTTCGTCTCTTTTTGCACTACAATTCCACGATGGGCTGCTTCTCTTTTGTTGGTTCAACCACTACTCTTGTAGCTTTTGGTTTTCGCCTATGCGGTGGTGGTGGTGGAGACTTATTTCCTTCAGAGCCTCATTTTTATCTCGTCAGGGCTATGTCTTCTAGCAACGTTCTTCTTCTTTGTTTTGGTGAATAGCCATTAAGCAATTCAGCCCCGCTAGATTACACTTGCCATCCATCATAACAGTTTGTATATACCTTACGAGGGTAGGCAAGTACTTGAGACATAGCTTTTCCACCGTGGAGAGAAAAGGTTTAGAGCCTTTGGGGTTCCTCATCCAGGTTAGGAATGACCCATTCATCACAAATCTAAAATTGAATGGTTGCCTCGTCATCATACAATACAAAAGCATCACGTACTCAATCAAGATTGTACTATCATGGCGCATTGGGAGGATCTTTTTCTTTATGAAAAACAACAAAACATTCACCTCGGTTGTCAATTGATGCTGGTGTAATTGAAGCCTCTCATTTGGCGTCCGCGTCCATGCCACCTCTAGCCATGCGACAACTTTAATAATTTTTTCTGCATCCTGCATTACTGGGCTTGCAACTAAACTTCGGCAAGAGGTATGCATCTGGATCATTTGGCAAGTCATACATGTCGTTTAGTGTTTCTTCGATGAAAGGCACCTTCTCGCCTTCCTCTATTGCGTATGACTCTTTCGGATGAAATTTTGCCTCATAGAACATGGCTACTAGATCCAACCTTACGTTTGTTTTGCCCATGAAAAATCTCCCATTTAAATGCCTTGATGGGAGCGAAAAGGAAATCAGGTATTGGTCCATTAAATGGGAAAAGTCCCTTCTCAATTTTAATTAATCTACTGAGTTCCTAGACACTTATCTTTACCCCTTTTCGAACATCTTCAGGTTTGGATGTCCCCGCGTGACTTTTTCCTTTAGGCAGTTAGGAGTTGATAAGTCCAGAAACATCTGGCGTTAGTCTTGGTTCTAGGAGGGTTGTTCTTTCTACTTCTTGCGCTAATTCCTCTGCCACAACATCCACCCTATCCACCTCTTGATGTTTTGTTGCCATACTTCTTACGACCACACCCTCAATTCACTGACTCAGGTTTGCGAGCTTCTTTTTCTTTTTCTGATCTTTGGTAGGATCTCTGCCAACTTTTTTTTTCTCTGCCAATGCTGTAACATTTTGCTTCTTTTCCTTAAACATTTGATGGAGATGCATGTCTTCCTCGTGAGCTTTTTCTTTTTCTTTTCTCACTTCTACCTCATTTCTTCTTTTCTACTCATCATGTGCGATTTTTGCACGCACTCCCTACTCCTTTTCTCTTCATCCTTCCTTATCCTTGTCTCTTCTTGTCTAGCCATTTCCTCGCGTCTGGCCCTCTCTTCATCCTTCTTCAACCTTCCTTCTCTCAGCAACTTCCTTCTTCTTCCTTTCCGCTGCCTTCAAAACTTTAACAAATTTCATCACCTAACCAGAAAACTAGAGAGGTACTTAAATTTCTTCCTTCGCACGTTCTTCCTTGTGATCCACAAGTACCTTTCCTACCCTATGTTTCAAATGCTTGTACTTGATTGTCATTAAAACGCATAGCCTCCATACACGTCCTTAAATTGGGCAATCACTTATAAATGTTTTCCTCGAGCCGCACCCATTGATCAGCATCAAGGATAGATTTTGCGAGGCTTCATTTTCATCTTTGAGATTGCTTCGCATTAGGTCTAACATAGTTGGTTTGGGATGATGATGATAGTGTTGGAGGTTTGAGGATAATCTTCTTCCCAAAACCTTCAGGTCCGAATTTATAGGCATAAATTTTAGGTCTTTTGGTTTCGGAGTGTTTCCCCAGAGAAAAAGCATCCTTTTCAAGAAATTTTGTAGAATGGAAAGCTTCCAAGTTTTCTATCATGGGTCGCCCATTGATTATGAGAAGGTTGAGTTTACGATGAAGTTCATAGTGAAAGCTTGAGTTTTCTAGTTAAAGGCTTAAGAGATTGAGAAAGAATCCTTCTACGCGATAGCTTGGAAAGTTTTCGTAAAAGGTTTTAAGAGAATTTCCTTTGCTATTTAAAGAGCGAAATGTAATCATCATGCCAGTCACGAAAATAAATGTGTCTGACACAGGGTCGACACATCTCTTCGAAACCCTAAGTGACCGTTGAGTGATGAGAATGCTTTGATTCTTCCACACGCACTACTACAAATTTGATCTTTCTTGACGTACACAAATTTTGATTTCTTGATGGTCATGGCAAAGAACCATCAAGAAAAATATTTTTCTTCATACCATGTTTATCTTGACGATCATGTACGTCAAGAAAAGTCCTTTTATTTTATTGAAGAAATACAAAAAAGAAAACGTAAAAAAAAATGTGAATTTTTCATTTCCTTGATGGGCAAAGTTTCCTTAATTTTGTTGATGGTCCATAAATATCAATAAAACTATTTTTTGATGAACAATAAATATCAAAGATGATATATTAGTTGACTGATAATGCCCATCAAGTTAGATGGGTTTTCTTGATTGACGAGGCTCATCAAGGAATGATTTTTTTTTTATTTTCAATGGACATTATCGAAAAAAATTAATATATTTGTTTTGGATTTCTTAATGGGTTTAGAATTTTTTTTTTATGGGTCTAGGGTTTCTTGATGTACAAAGACAAAATAAAAAGATCATTAGCAAGGTTCGTCATGAAAAACGATATCTTGATTGGCATTGTCCATAATAAAAAACTATTTTCTACGAAGCACGAAAATTGGACCCTCGTTAATGAGCTCAGAAAATACGATATTCATCAATAATATTCTTAAAACCTTACTATTTTTTTCAATTATTATTGTTTGTACATCAATAATAATACAATGTTACTTTTCTAAAAGTTAACTATTGTAATTATAATTATATTGAAATAAGTGACATTATCAAAATTAAATTATTTATTGCATTCAACTTTAATGAGTTGAATTAAAAGTTTGTAATTTATGATTTTTAAAATTTGTAGAAGTTGTAGAACTGCACTTAGCTCAACTGGCACCTAAATATATTTGTGGACAATAGGTCCCGAGTTTAAATCTTCACTCCTGCATTAAAAATTTGGAGAAGTTGTTTATAAATTTGGATATCAATGTTACAATTAACGTACAATCCTCATTGAGGAGGAAATCAAGATCATGAATATGCCAATTAGCATGAACCTAAGGTGAGTGTGAGAAAAAAAATCTATTTTTTCATAAAATAGAAAAAAATAATAGGTTTTTTATTACATGTTTTGGCTAACAAGAAAATAATTTTCTTGATGAATTTTTCAGTTTCCTTGCTGGGCAAAAAATATCAAAGTCTCATTTCTTGATGGTCAATACCATCAAGAAAGAGTTTTTTATGGTCGAGCTTTCTTGATGTCTGCTTACTTGATGGGTAAAGACCATTTAGGTAGACATTTTTTGACGTACTTTGCATATCAAAGAAGGTCAAATTTGTAGTAGTGATGATACACATTTCTCTAGGAAATCTAAATCTACAACAATAAAACTCTGTCGCCTAACTCTTTGTATGAAAACTTCATCTCGCGTAAAGGTTCCTTGCGTACCCCATAGGCACAAAACATTCTATCTAAATTACGCTACAAAGCAAAAAAGAAAGCAATATATAAAGTGATAAAGAAAAGTGGTAAGAAGCAAGAAAACAAATAAAGAAATTAACAAGGAAAAAGAATAAAAGAAAATAAGGCAATAAAGATGCTCAAAATAATACGTTTCACATAATCAATATGATCTTGAAATAAAATACAAAACGCATTTGTGTTAAGGTAATGTAATTAAACTCAAGAAGACTCGTTCAACCTATGAACGGGACTTCTCGCATAGAAATGGTATTGCGAAGCTTCACTCCTTTTTGCTTAAAATC
The DNA here is from genome assembly GCA_037974545.1 of Cucumis variabilis. Lineage (NCBI taxonomy): Eukaryota > Viridiplantae > Streptophyta > Magnoliopsida > Cucurbitales > Cucurbitaceae > Cucumis > Cucumis variabilis. The sequence continues at coordinate 7,160 of JBBPDI010083033.1, forward strand.
CCACGATAAAAGCATTGAAGAATGATAAAATAGGGATAAAGTTCTTTTGTGTCATTTATTTTGTGAGATAACCAAATTGCATACTTTTTCTTCTGTTTTCTTTTCTTTTTATGCGATAAAACTTCATTATTTTAGTTAAAGGACCACAATAACTTGTATTTTTACAAGTTATCACAGTGGTGAAGGTATGTCATTCAACACAACGAAGGCTCAGGCTTTGGTTGGCGATGCATTTGTGGATATTCTTGCTTCGAACATTGATGACCAACCCACTGACGAGGAGACAGGAACATCCATTAGTGATGACTTTAGAGACGGTATCATACTCATCGACATACCATCGATGGGTGAGGACTTGCCACCACCTCCTTCCCAACCAATTCTAGAGCCAAAAGACGAGGTAAATTGTTTCTACATTCCTTTATATGGTGATTTTAGTAATGATAAAACTAACTAATAAACTAAATTATGAATTATGCAGTCCATCAAGTTTAACGTGGAGGTCATCTCGCCTTCCATTTTTAAGATGTCGTACCAAAGGAAAGGATGACAAGGAAGAGGTATATCATGGAAATTTTAATCCTAAATTTTCGAACAAGGATAAGGGGCTAAGAGACAAAAAAGGGTGCACCCCTACAATACTGTCTGTAAGATCCCCGTGAAGTTCAATAACCAATTTTGACATACCTCGCAGATCCTCGAAGATCTACAGAGTTGTGGAAGACAATTAGATCCACAAAGGCACTTTCATGGTTAATAGACATCCTAACCCCATAGACATTCACAGACAACTAGTTCAATTTGGTTTGGACTTAACAATTTTGCATGTATATAGGACAGCTACCATACATCACTAAATAGGGTCATTGCACGCAATGTACTCACCATATCTTTTTGTGTTGAATACTTAATTCTAGGAAATAAGTCACGCCTCACGAGTAATGATCATAGCATACAAAATCCACACTACGTACCTCTTTATCACGTAATACTTATCCTCGTTGAGTATAAGTTTTCTTACTGCTTGTCTAAGTGCAAGTGAAACAGTAGGTTTACCTGGATGATCCAAGGTCGAACATAGAGAATTGTTTCAAGACATTAGTTCTAGGGAGTCACTCATCAATTAGGCAGATCGAAAGAATTAAAGAATAACAAATGTAAGAATTGCTACTTACACAATGAGACTATGTGAAGTGAAGTTAAGAAGAAGGTATGATGATGCAAATTAACTTGTCTCAAAGAAATGAAGGAATGAATGTCTAGGTGTTATCATGTGAATACGTAATGTAATAAGCTTAACGTGATGTAACTCACTAAACCATATTTATAATTAAGACATGCTTCTCTCAAAGTTATTATATGCCACACATGGTCGTTTTTGGATATTCATATGACTAAGTACTACTTTGTGAGTTATATCTAGAAGGATTTGATTATAATATCCCATATAGGCTTCCACAATTAAGGGTTGCTACCTCTCAGTATCACTTTCCACACTTGCTCTCCTTTAAGGAAACAAATGTTAGGAATCCTTATAAAGGGAGATGGAACTTCTCCTCACGGGCGTTAATTAGGTTCTAGCTACTTTTCCTTTCGAGTAGTTGGCAACTAACCCTAGCTCAGCGATGCAATTAGCTCAACTAAAGCGATACAACTTATAAACAACTCTCCTTATCAAGAACTTATCATTTACCCAAGCTACAAATAACACGCTAACTAATGGAAAGTATAGGGATGCTGGATTGAGAAGTTATATGTGTTTTAAAAAATGCAAAGAATTTAGGTCGTAGGCCAATATACAATACGTGCAATATAAAATATAAAAAAATATAAAATTGAATAGGGGACATGTAAATGAATCAATGTTACAAGTTAGAAGACCAAAAGGAATAGCCTTCATCTCGATATCAGCTACAAACTCTCTAAATTGGCCTATTCAGGTCTATTCTTCTTGGTGAGGATGAAGTGCTTATATAAGATGACTTTCGATAAAAAATTTCTATTCCTCTGAGCGTGTTAGCGCTGACTCGAGCCTTGTGAAGTCATATCAGTCCAACTACCATTCTTGTCTTCTAGTGAGCTTTCCTCGCGTGATGTTGTGGTTCCTCATCTGGGGTTGTTAATCGCCAAGCAAGTTTCCATCGCGTAACCTTTGCATGAGATGTCTTTTGTGATTTGCTCCTTTTTTCTTTTTTACCTATCTTGCGTTTAAACATGATAATCGTGTAAAACAGGCATCAACGTAAGTCACATGCTTTGATCCTCTTCTCATGCGTTTTGACCTTATTATTTCAATAAAAGAGGGTATAATAATGGGTGTTTAAACACGTTATCAAAAATGACAACATATATACTTCAACTTTGGTACGTTTTTCATTATGTATTTCATCATTTAACACTAATTTGTTACTTCTCATCATTTGTAAACGATTGATACATTGTTCCTGTTCACCCAAAAGAAGTTCTAGGTCAATGTCGATCCCTCACACGTGAAGAAATGATTCACTATGGTCAATCATGCCATCACGATATGTTTAAACAACTTTCGATTCAATTGTTATCTCAACTTCTTAATAATGTTTGTTTTGGTTCACCCTATGTTGCAAAATTTCCTAAAGTGTAACCCAAGTCTGTACGAGGAGATTAAGAGTGGCACTCACCTGGTTGACATTGAATACACCTGGGCTAAAGACTATGTATTGAAATACGTGATGGATGAGTTACAGAATATAACAAAGCATGGATGGACGTGGACTTCATATACCTGCCTTACAACATCGAGGCAACATCGAGGGATCCCACTAGGTTTTGATTATGCTTGACATGCTCAAGGGACGAATCAATGTCTAGGATTTGTTTATTGATTTAACGTCAGAAGTGGACATTCATAAAGAACTCGAATGCAGCACATATGTGGCTTGTTCACAATGAAGGTGATAACTTGTAGAAATACAAGCTATTATAGCCTTTTAGGTAAAATAATGAAGCCTTATCTCATTGGAGTAGAAAAAACGCAAAGAAAGTAGAAGATTTAATTAACTTATGTATTGTAAACTACAAAAGTACTGTGTCCCTTTTTTATCGCTTTTTACCTGTCTTATCATATTTTAGGCAAAAAGGAAATAATGTCTAGCGATCGAATGTTAGGGGAAGAGACGCACACAACCAACAAGGGGATGATCAATCATGATAAGCTAGACGATCTGAAGCACTAGTAAACAAATTTGGTTGGTGCAAATGTCAAAATATAGGACAAAAAGACGTTTGTGCAGTGCTGAAACAACTTTATCAGAAGCATTAATGAGGCGTGGAATGTCCTATCAGCATGACTCCCCGTCTATAAATAAAAGGCAATTACTTCAAAGCAAGGTGTGTGAAATTGGACCAGAGAGCAAGCTCGCTCTATCTTCGTTCAGCAAACAGGCAAAAATCATAGCCGAAGAGTATGAGAAACCATGCTTTACGACTTGACTCATTTATTTGTATACAATTTTATAGTTTTATTGTATTAAATTGTAAAATGTATTTTATGGTCGAAAGGCCTAAGGTTATGTTTATAATATTAATGTCTTTCTTCTACCACTCTCCCATGGCTCTTGTGTTATCCACTTTCAATATATTTAATTAGTTTATGAGCAATTCAATGTATTATTGATAATAGAGAATCTGAAAGTACGTCTTGTAAGATTTGTTTATGTTGACTTTTTAGCCCTTAATCTCAAATTAATTAATTTTAATTAATTAATGTTTTGATGATAACAAATCTAATACTTTATTGACAATTTTATTAATGTGAATAGTCTATAACGTAGAGCCTGGAACCATGATTCTGACGCCTCTTGAATCACTCAAATCGAGTTCAAACGAAAAAATATTGCTAAAAGAAGTTTAACAGAAAAATACTTGAGATGGTGACTTGGCGACCAAGTATTCAATTTGAACCAATTAGAGAAAGTCACTTGGAGCAATAGAGGAGTAATACATGTGGCTTTTGTTTTTCTTTTTGTCTTTTCTATCGATTTTTAAAATGAAAATGAATTTAAAAAGAAAATAAATTTTATATTATTATTTATCTTTGTGTCTACCTCCTAGTTTTTTTTAAAAAAGATGGTTAACTTGTTTTATTAGGCTTTAAACAAATTATTTTGAAAAGACATTATTATATTATTATTTGTATTGTGTCTAACGGCTAATTGAGTTTCAATATCGACTATTCAATTTTCTTTTACTTACATCCAATGACCCAAAATAATTTTGGATTTATCTTTTCCCTCTTTTTAAAACTTCATTTTTTCCCCAACTTTTTAAGAACATTATTAACCTTTACAATCCTCAAAAAGTGCAAAAGCCAACATTGTTATTCTCTCTAAAGCTTCCAAATTTTATTCTTTTAATCTTGTCTTTGAGAGAATTCTTATTATATTGTGAGGATTAAATATTGTGAGCTTCAAATTGTATACTTACTCTTTTAGAGAGTTTTTTTGTGTGATTTAAAATTTCAAACATATTGTAACGGTTGGATCCTGACAAATGGAAAGGATCGAGTTTGTTCTTAAATCTAATAATGGAGCAAGTAGTGGTTCAACTCTAATCCATGGAAAGAGTCAAAAGAAGATTTTCAATCAAAATCTCAAGAGGTGCTTGAAAAAGTGGATGTAGATCGAGTTTGACCGAACCACTATAAAATTACGGTGTCTTCTTCTTTAACTCTTTTCTAATTATTTTTGCATTTAATTTTAGTTACATATTCTTGTTGGTTGAGTTTGATTGCATACTCTATTTCATATCTTTTTATCAATCTTGTTATTTAACATATTTTAGAAAGTTTCTTTATTTAATATAAAAATTATCTAATTAGTTTAATTTAGGCTTATTTGTTAAAAAGTTTAATTAAATCGTATTCACCTTCCCTCCCCTCTAGAGATGCCATACCGGTCAAACAATTGGTATCAGAGCAAGGTTGTTCATCTTGAAATTTTAATTTCTTGATAAACTTTATTGTTAGAGCATTATTGCAAACCTATTGGCAAATGGGATTGTTGAAGGTTCATCTACTTCTAGACCTCCTTATTTTGATGGTTCAAATTATGCATATTGGAAAGCTAAAATGAAAATGTAATTGCAATCTATTGACTATAATTTGTGGTTAATTGTTGCTAAAGGTCCTTACATACCCATGAAAAAGGTTGATAATGTTGATAAGCCTAAATTAGAAGAAGAGTATGATTGAAATGAAATGAAAAAGTGTTCTTTTAATGCTAAAGTTATTAATTATTTGTATTGTGCTTTGAGTTGAATTTAATAGAATATCCATGTGTTCTTCCGTTCAAGAAATTTGGAATACTCTTGAAATTATTCAAGAAGGAATAAATCAAGTTAAAGAGTCTAAAATTAGCATGCTTGTTCATAATTATGAATTGTTTAAGATGGATACTAATGAGACTATCATCGATATGTCTACTAGATTTACTAGCATTATAAATGCTTTAAAGGGTCTTGGTAAAGTCTATACAAGTTCCAAAAATCTTAGAAAAATTCTAAGGTCTCTATCTAAGACTTGGGAAGCTAAGGTAACGACAATCCAAGAAGCAAAGGGTCTCACCAAACTTCCACTTGAGAAGCTTAATGGCTTACTCATGACTCGTGAGATCATTATGAAGGAGCACTTAGAGGATGAGTCCAAAAAGAGAAGACAATCTCTTTGAAAGTTGATCCCGAAGATGGGGATGGCCTTAATGAAAATGACATTGCTTATTTCTCACATAAGTACAAAGATTTCAGAAGAAGGAATATTTCAAGAAACATCTTTCAACCCAAAAAGAGTCAAAAGGTGAGAAAAGCAAAAAGGATAAGGTGATTTGTTTTGAATACAAAAAGCCAAGTCACATAAGAGCAAATTGCCCTCTCCTCAAATCATCTAAGAAATCCAAGAAGAAGGCAATGAAGGCTACTTGGGATGATCGTAGCGAAAGTGAAAGTGAACTTGAAGAAATGGCAAACCTTGGTCTAATAGCTCATAGTGACAAGGAAGATGAACATGATGATGAGGTAACTCTAGAACCTCCTTCTATTGATGAATTGTTTAAAAATTTTGAAAGCATACAAAATGACCTAGAAAAACTTAGTTCTAACTTAAAAAGAATACAATGTTTTAACTAGTGAAAATAAGTCTTTACTTGATATAATTGCTTGCGTTAAAGAGTGAAAATGTTAAGCAAATTGAAGAATTGAATGTCTCTAATGATAAGCATGTTTGTGATTGTAATGAGAAAGATGCTTTGCTTGATAAAGTTAGATTTCTTGAGCATGATAGTTGTA
>JBBPDI010083091.1:0-13457 GCA_037974545.1 Cucumis variabilis
ACACTATAGAATTTAATGGGATGAATGTTACAACATGGAATAAATGGAGAGTTATATGGAATAAATAGAGAGTTATAAGAAGATTAATAACATAATGTAGGTTATGGATATCTACATAATTATATTTATAATAGACATGAATTTCTATATTTGGAGGATCATATTAATTAAATTAATAAATAACCAAAAAATCTTGCTAATTTATTTTATAATTTTTTTATGCCAACATAGAGATATATCTAATACACTTTTATTAAATAAACACAAATTAAAAAAAAAATTCTCCAAAACTTAAATCTCTCCATCTCCTCTCGATTTATTTATTTTTCAAATTGAAATATATCTTGAAGCAAAGCAGAAAACGACATTGAGTAGAATAAAAAAATAAAATAGAATGTATTAGTGTTTAACATCCATGGTAAGATAAAATAAACTAGAAAAATAAAATAAGTACAATACTTGTTTAAAATAAACTCACGAAAATGTCAACTGTCATTTCTTTTTTTCGAGGACAAGAGACCTTGGGTTTAAATCCCTTCACCCATGTTGTACTTACAAAAAAAAAATCTTTAAAACAAATGCAAGCTCACAATTTGAAAAAACAAAAATACCTAAAATTTATGAAAAAATAATGCAATGTGGATTCATGACCAAAAATACTGCGCAAGTACCAAAACTTTTGTTTTTTGATAAATTTTGACTAAGTGGTACTCATGACTAGCGAGGTGATTTGTTTTGGTATGGTTTCTTTCTTTCTAGCGAGGTGATTTGTTTTGTCTTGGTTAAATGGTTTTTTATATGGTTTTGGTGGATGTTTTGATTTTTGTTCTTCCTAAGGGCTATTTTTGTGCATTATTTTTCGAAGGACATTTTTTTAACGATGACGATCAAAATCCATAAAACAGTTACTTTTTCATTTTTCAATAAAACATTAATTTACAATGTGGCATTTAACTAAAAATAAAAACCTTAGCATTTAATTTAAACATCAATTTACCATCAACATTTCACTAAAATCTAAAAACTTTGTAACAACTCAACTTTTCTACTAAGCTGAAGTCAGATACTTTTTATTCAAAATAAAAAATATAATTAAATTTTAAAGAAAACATTTTAAATATTCTTTTAAAATTAATAATAAAATAAATAAAAAGAAACATAAATAATTAAGATACTAGTTTAGGCTTTATAAAAATAAAAGAAATACTTAAAAATAAACATGAGTTCTGAAATAAATTTCTGAAAATATAATTATTGAAACCTAAATGCAGAAGAAAACTGAAACTATTTCCTATGACGAACCACAATCACTTTTTGTCATTCGTTAGCTTGACTTTACCTCTACCTTTGCGTGAAAAATTAAACATAGAAAATAATGAGTATAAATTTATACTCAGTAAGGGACCCGCTATTAGCCCCGCTACGTGTCTGTTAATTTTCTATTAGAGTCGTACACTACAACAAAAATAGTCTACGACGACAGTTATTTTCTGTCACGAATAAAATCCATGATAGTTATTTACAGTCATAGTATCAGGAGTCATGGAAAGTCCTTCTATGACAATTTTTGAAAACTGTCGCAATAAGTTTTTTCATGACAGAAAATAAATGTTGTTAATTACTATTTTATGATAACAAATAACTGTCATCATTTGCGTATTAACGACAGTTAAAAAATATCATAAATTCATTTATTATGACATTTTTTAAATGTTAATGATATATCAATCGTGACAGTATTTTAAAAATAAATGTCATCTTTTCAAAATTGACGACAGCTTAAAAATATCGCGAATTTGTATTTTATGACAATTTTCCCTGTCAAATATATGCCAATCGTAACAGTTTTTTAAGAAAATTAAATGTCATTGTTTTGCTATTGACGACATTTTTTTCTATCAAATATAAGGCAATCATGAAAAACAAAAATGTCATTGTTTTAATATTGACGACAATTATGGAGTGTAACGAATTTATATATTATGACATTTATTTCCTGTTTCAAATTCCTCAATTACTACCGTTTTTTCTTGTTCTCCTTGTCGCTCTGTCATTACACGAATCATTTGAATAACAATAATGTTATAATACATAACACCCATATAGAAACAAATGGTCAACACTTAAATATATATACGATGTAATACACTTTGTAATATTCGTACATTTTCCATCAAGTTTGAACAATTTACAAGTATGGAATTATAGTCCTTAATCAAAATCAGTGTAAATACCATCATAATACATATAACATGATTTTTTGTATAAGCATAAACAACCAACCTGTAATCCTTCACCTCTAAAAATATTCTTTGTTGCTTGAACCATGGTCAAATCCTTCATTTCTAAAAACAACCAGTGTATTTTGATGACCCTGATTAGCTTCTTTGACGGAAATTTCATAAACTTTGTCGACTCCATTAGAACCTACAAAGACAACATGATATAAGCATACATCACAGGACAAGAGAGTACAACTCGCTTAAAGAGAGTACAACGTGAATATAGCAAAAAAATTATCAAACACCCCCAACAGAATCAATCCTCTACAAACAAAACCATCTCCAAAACATTATCTAGATCTCAAAAGATAGCAAAAAAAACAATATACAACAACAGAATCAATCCATACAAAATTTTATACACATACAAATTATTATTGAATAAAGATGGAAACCAATGCGATAGCCAAACAAGCATGGATTGTTGAGATGAGGCTACTGTAAAACTCAAAAGATGGATTTGGAAACACTAATTTTCTTAACAAAAAGAAACCCAATGTCCATGAACTTAAGTTTATTTACTAGTATAATTTAAAAGGAACAATTTATATACTAGTATATGCTAATACATCGAATACACCTGAGTCAACAAAAACATCAAGAACACTTGATTGAGGGTATGATTTCAACTTAAATCCCATGAGAAAAATACACCTATGTATAGCCATTCAAGTATTCAAATCATCTATAAAAAGTAACAATCATGGTGGAACTTATATGACCATCCCACTTATTCATAACTTAGCCTAAAAATATAAGACTTCACATGTGAAACTAAATCTCTAAAATAGCAAATGCAGCATCATGGTAATCTTGCTAACCCACTACGGCTCATCATCTAGCAAGGCAAGTGATGATTTGGAGAAAAACTTACAGGATCTCAGGAAAAGTCCATGCTATTTGAAACATTGGAACAATAAGGATTGCATCAAACAAGAAAAGTCCACAATCAATAGAGAACCAAACCAAATTGTAATACTCAAATTGTGAAATGGGCTAAAGTAATTTCTACTAACCTGGGCACCATATACAAAGGAAATAAAGTTAAGGCAATTTCCAATAATGAAAAATGTAATACCTATAAATAAAAGTCTATGAGTTAAGTTATAACTAAGACCTTAGGTATCAAATATAGTATTCTTCCTGAAAAAGTATATCATATAGATGCCTACAAGGAATTTAACACCACAAAATAACTTACCAACTCTCCAAGTCTGAAACTATATAATGGGCTTCACTAAAGTCTTTCTAATTGAGCCATTGTTTTCTAGCATGGAATGCTTCTCTCTCTCTATGAGTAAATTCTTTAAGAATTATAGCACATATAATAATGACAGTTTCAAAAACATTAATTTGGCCTAATTTTTAAAACATTGATAAAAAGTAGAGGTAAAAAAAGTGTATAGGCTTAAGTTTCAAAAACTTAAAGCCAAAAACCAAATAGATAACAAACAAGACCTAATTAATTCAAAACTCGTCCCAGATTTAACTTGAATACACATAAGCACTAAACACTTATACAAATGGAAAAGATAAATAATAAATCAAACATTGCAAAAAGAATTTCTTCTCCACAACCATTGAATCACAAAGGTGAAAAAGGGGATTAATAAACAAAAAAAAGGTAAGGACACGGAACTGAAACTGTAGTTATAAGCAAGTACATAAACACTTCCCTCTGTCTTGCAAGCTTAAAATAACTCCAAATGGGAGACACCCAAAAACCAGTTTACCATTGAATATATCTTTTTTTTGTCTGCAAGAAAAGATTCACTTCTACACTTCCTAATTAATCTAAAAAATTTCATAAACAAAATTTCATTAGAGAAGACTAACACCCCTTTCCAATGTGTATAACATACACCGCAGTTTATGTTTCAAGTAGTGGTGTTTTCGAAATTTTTAAATTTACTCTTCTTGGAAAGATCTAGAATGGTAAGTGGCAAATAAAATTCTACCATACAAAATAAATCTTTGTCGAAGAATACCCAATATCAACAATGAACCTACAACACATCTATCCAAAAATGCAAAGATTACAAACAAGGTTTAGGGAGTTTTGTTAAAAAGGGTATGTCATATGAAAAGTTCATGTAGCCTTATAACGGATGTCTATACTAAGTACATTATAAATGATGACTTAATATTATACACAATATGAAGCATATACCAGAAAGTAAAAGAAATAAAAAAAATATAGCCTACATTGTAACAAAATGACTATACTTTAGGAATGCATAAATCATAACCAAAAAAAATAAAAAATATAGCCTTCATAAATTTTTTTAATCTTCATTTATTAGTAAATCAAGATCAACCAAATGACAACAATTTAGTAATGAGTTAGATAACAAGTACTTGTGTTCAAGTTTATATATATAGTTTGTTTATGCTATGACTATCATGCAATTACTATACAACTCAATACCATCAATAAACAGAAGATCAATAGAAAAATCAAAAGTACTCAAATTCATTTGGAAAATGCATAGACAAACAAAAAGATCCTACAGACCATCAAAGTTTAAAATCTCACATTTCATTTTTCATTCTTTTTTTTCTCAAAGCTTCAGCCTATAGCCATGAAATCTCCCTTGGCCTTGATTTCCTAATTCGAATGAACAAAAATCAATTAAAAATCAACCAAATGCTTTATTGAGGCATTTCATCAAATACATTGTAAGCTACCAAAATGCTTTATCACATAGCCAACCATAAAGAAAAAAATGTAAATTCACATTAAAAAAATAATCGTAAACAACAATATTGAATAGGATGGTAGACAAAACAAACACTTATCTCCTATAAAAGAAAAACTATGAGGGATGTTTTCATAAAAAGAACCATCAATATATCACAGAAACCATCAAAGAAAAGAATTTCTATAAGCAAAGCAGTGAAGGAATTTTTATCAATATCATCATCAAATGGGAGAAAAAATGAGATACACAAAACTGGTGAAATCTTTGTTGGCTAAAATATACATCAATATTCATTTGGCACCTTTAAAATTAGCTTGATGTAAAATAGACTAATACAAAAGAAATAAGAAAAACAAAAAAGCAATGTCACAACCACAAATTACTATACTACTGAACAAATACAAACAATAGAAATATTGAAACTTTGATTGAATACCTTCATATTGTGGGCGAAATGAAAGCATTTGAAGAGAAATGAAAAAGAAAATGGGAGCGAAAATGAAAACTTTGGCTGCATACCACTACTCTGCGTACTTTGCCCTTCTCCTTCCCTATACCTCTAAATTAATTCATCTTATTGAGTTAATATGACTTTTAGAAGGACTGGACAGCAGCTCAAACGCTTCTAAAACTCGAATATGGCATCGAAAAGGTAATGAGTAATGTTAAACTCAAGTCAAATAACGGGTATTCAAAATCACCTAACAAAACAACCCCGAAACACAAAAATTTTACTCTAGAAGTTGAATTTGAACAAAGAATGGAGACAGACCACGATGGGCTTGATCTCCAGCGAGCTACCACACACAGTGGCTGCGATTCACCAGCGAGTTCAGTGTTGCAAGGGGTGTTAGGTGGTGACATTGGCTAAAGGAGAGAAAGAGGGAGATCTCGGGCGTGTCATTGATGAAAAGTCGCATCATTCCCGACATGCATAAGAGAGGGAGAGAGATGGTTAGCGGAAGGGAGGAAAAATAGAGAAAAAGGGATGGCGCGTGAATCTTCCACAAAGAAGAAGAAAAAAAGAAGAAGAAGAGAAGAAGAGGAGGAGGAGGTAGAGAAAGAGTTTTTGAGATATTTTATAAGTTTTATTTTAATAAATAAATTATTTAATGTTTTTAGAATCAGAAAGAAATCTGATTTTAATAAAATTTTGATTTAAAATGAATTTTATTTTAATAAATTAAATAAATTATTTTTTGTATCTTTTATAACACCAAATAACTATTCGCGAAAAGTGAAATTTGAAAAATTTCGTCTTTTTCCACCAAAAACGCAGATTTTTAGTTTCGTGACAGTTTTTTTTTCCTCCCTTCAATTTTGGGATGTACACAACTTTCGTAATAGATACTTTTTGTTGTAGTGTTCATATGAGATATGTAAATTGCATATGTTCGATTGAAAGATTCTGTTCTACATACCGTTTTTGTTGAAATGTTTAGATGAGATATGAAATCTATAATGACAAACAAATTTGATTTATGTATATGGTTTAAATTTTTTAAATTATTTCCATATAAGATGGACCACCATCCTGTCCAACGTAACGACTTAAAATCATTTTAAATTATTAATTACGTTTTGTGAAATGCATTATTTTATATGTTATGTTTTATTTTTGTTATCATATGTAATTATGGGACAATTTTCATATACTTATTTTTCACATTAAAACATAATATTTAACTCACTTTGTAATATAAGTCGTATACATACCATGTGTTAACACTTGTCAATGCTCAGATCACTTTGATATAGGTTCCACTAAAGTGGAAGTGTATTTGGTTATCTGAGTTAGGCAAGGTGAAGTAATGGTGATACTTATATGCTTGAACATGGTTAGACTTAATTAGGCTATCAAAACGGTTTTGGGCTTAATGGTATATGATGAGACTGTTTTAACATCCATTGATATGTGATATCTTTTATCTCATAAACGTTCTAAGAGTTAAATGTGATGTAATTGATAAGGTTGTTCTCTACCTAAATAACTTAATTTTGAATGTCATGCAAAAGCTGACTTGAAATCTTGTGAAATATGGATCTTAACCTACTAAATTAAATTCATTTTTATGAATAATCATTTGAGGGTATGATTTTTTAGTGGGAGTATGCCTATAAAATTATTAATATCTGCTTTGCATATTTATTTCATGTAGAATATTATGGAAAATACTAATCATGCAAAACCTAGTATGTTAATGTGATTTAACCTTGAGAAGGATAAATTGATCGGGACTAACTTCCTTGACTGACATTGAAATTTGAAGGGGTGGGATCAAGAAAAGGGTAATGATAAAGTTGTTGTCAAGACATCAAAAGTTGATGCTTTTCCTGCACCTAGGCCAAGACCCAAACCTAAAAAGCCTAAGTCACCCAAGGAAGGAGAATGTTATCACTACAAGGAAATTAAGCATTGGAAGAAGAACTGTCCTCTTTATCTAGAAGAACTGAAGAAGAAAAAGGGAAGTGTCCTTTCGACTTCAGGTATCTTTGTCATAAAAGTCAATCTATCTACTTCTAACCATACATCTTGGGTACAAACTCGATTAGAAAACTAAAATGCCCAAAACATCAGGCCCTTACATCAATCAAATTAATGAAAAACTATAATCTAAGGTACCAAAATTGAAAACATCTATTTCGCAAATCCACATTCACAATGCAAAGGAAAAAAAATACCCACCTTTTCTCTAAATTTTGTTTCAAAAATTGTAAAAACAATTTCACGATCTGACTCTAATACCAATTTAGGGAATGAAATTCCCATAGCGGAAGTGTATAAATGTCGTACAAATGAAATTCAATTTAAAAAACTAAAGAATTCAGAGAAAACAAAAGAAAAGCCTAAACATGCTTCTAAGGAAGAAAAAGAGGGAAAAACTAACCTTTATAGAATCTCCCAAGAACTCCTTGAATCTTCTCCTAAGAACTCCATGAATCTCCCAAGAACACCACGAAGTCTTCCTCGTTATTCTCAATGTGAAAATCAACAAAGAGTTGTGGGCTTCTGCGATTTTGTTTGGTCCAGGTGAAATTTTGAGAGATTTTTTTTCTTTCAGAATAGATAGATCGTGAGATACTATTAGAGTGTTAAGATTGTACCCTAACCATCTTTTTTAAGAAGGATAAAAGGGGAAGTTATCAAATAACTCCCTCCCTCTCCCTCACGTGGGAATTCTTCTATTAATTAAAATAAAATAAAATAAATATAAATATAAACATATTTTATCCCATATAATAAAAATTTTATATTATATCATATATAATATAACAAATGGTTTAGATCTCTCATATAACTTATAGTTCTAATATGAATCGAATCCATATTAATTTTGACCTATAGTTTATTTATGAATCTTATTCATATTATTATTATTATTATTTGAATCATATGTTCAAGTATTAACTTCTCTCTCATAAAAACTTTATATTATAATGTAACAAATACATTATATTAAGGGAAATTTTTAAAAATAGCAAAATAAATTAAAATATTTACAAGTTACAACAAAATTTTAGAATCTATCAATGATAGTCTTCTATCACTATAACATATCAATGAATATCAGTGATAGAATTTGTATAGGTTGTAGATATTTTGTAAAATTTGCTATTTTTGAAAATTTTCCTTATATTAATTGTATCATATACAATTTATTTCCTTTAATCAATTTGAACAATTAAAATTAAACCAAAATAAATTTAATTCTCATTTAACCTTCTTGAGCTAACATGGGGACCTTATGGACCTACAAATTAAAGCTCCAATGATATTAGATTAATTAATTAAACTCTTAATTAAATTAATCTACATTCATTAACTACCAGTCATCCTACTAAAGACTAACAGTTGCACTCTTCTTACAGTAGATATATTTTTGTGTCCATCAGATATAACCAATAAACAGTGCAATGACCCTTTCTAAATTACTCGTAAATACAGCTCGACTAAAAATTACCTTTTTGCCCTTGTTGTTACATCTAACTCCTTAAGTACCACTAATTCTTCTAAGGAACAATAAGTTATAATTTCACTATAACTATACTACTCTCAAGCTAAGAGAGGGTGTGGCACCACATTGTTCAAGCCCTGAAATCAGCCCTTAAGAGAGTAATTTCTCTATTTACTGTATCTATAGAGAATGAGTGTATTCCTTCTTGTGTAGTTGTATTTCCAGCTCCCCAATTAGACAAATCTCCAAAATGGTAAGCTTATTGAGTCCACGACATAGGTCACTCTCACCCATGCAAATCAAAGAACTAACTTCATAGGCAGGAGTTCACAACTCACTCAAGATTCAAGTCAAGTCACCTATGGTTATCCTAGTGAAACGTAGTCTCAACTAGTAACGATGTTAATAAGACAGACTATTTGTTTCATGGTCCGATCTTGTACAAACTTTTTGTATAGAATACCCCTGCTCTAATGTCTTAACATGAATGATTAGGATCAAATCATTTATAGCACGTTATAACAATTAATTGTAACAACTACAAAGTAAGTCGTATTCGTAGTGTCACCAGATAAGGTGTCTAACATGATCCACTTGTATGTCTCCACATACATGTTTAAGCTAAGTTACAAAAGATAACCTTGGACGTTATATTATTAGTTTTGTGGATTAATGCAACTAAATGTTAAATAAAATAAAACATATTATTTTATTAGATAAATAGAATGCTCGTATAATATAATTACAAACTACAAAACTACGAGATTTAAGGCATCAACCGGCCCAACATAAATTTGTATGACATTTAACTTATTTCAAACTTTATTTATTTTTGTGGACAAACTTGTATTTATGATTGTGTAACTTGTGTTGTTGTATTCGAATGTAAAATCATGGACGTGTTAGCTTGTGATGTACTTTCCAACTGAAGTGTTTGGGGGAACTCTGGAAGATACTTCGGTTTCTATATGTTTATTTTCTTCAATTACAAAGGTTGTGATATACAAACCCTAACCCTAAACCCTTTTGTTTTTGTGTGTTTATCTAATTCTGAGCATTTAAGGAGTAAAATATTCTTATTTGCTTTGATTGTCTAAATTCAAGATCAAATGACAACGACAATGGTAAGAATTGCTCTACCACATGCTTAACTATATGAATTTCTTTCGTGGATAATCATAAAAGACTGTTCAATATATTAGTACAACTATATAAATCCCATGCTCTATTCTAAAATAATTCTTTAACCATCTTGTTTTCTATTTGAATTTTGTAGACTCTCGTGTGTTTCTTGTTTTGGTTGTTTTAGGGTCAAATTGTGATCTGGTACCTATAATTTGGAAAGGAAAAAAAAATGTAATCTCTATCTATGATTTGATAAAAAAAAAAACTCATAAATAGATTGTTAGGTTTTATTAAAAAAAAAGTAGAATTAAATTCTTAACTTTTTAGATCAAATTTACAATTAACCGTGTTTGTAATGTTGAAATAATTAGAATTACATTGAATTGATCAATAGATTAAATTTTAAATAAACTTTCCATACTATAAGTGGAGTATGGAAAACTACAAGAAATTGGGTATTTCCCGACGCATACATGCGTCGGAAATAGGCACATAATGCGTTTGTAGTGGGTCTCTCGACGCACAACCCAACGTCGGGATCCACTTCGGTGGATTTGTGTCGGAAGAACCATCCTCGATGCATCTACAATGTGCGTCAGAAATTCGTATACCGCGACCTTTGGTTCGCGACATCCCGGGGCATCGGGGGTGCGATATTGGCAATGCATCATCGACGTCGGGCGACGTTGCGTCACTAAAATGAATCCTGAGGCATCATCCAATGAGTCGATAGTCAGCTATTCTCGAAGCATCAAATGCGTCGGGAATTCATATTAACTTTTTAAAAAAATATTAATTATTTATTTTATTTATTTTATTTTCACTATTTATTTTTTTATTTTAGTTTTACTATTCAATTTTGATTTAATTTAAATGAAAACTGAACAACGAAAACAGTCGAAACTGAAATTTCATTAGAATTAGATCGATATGAAAAAAGGTTCAAACAACAAAGCAGTACAAAGAACCAAGATAATTAAGTTTAAACAACTATAAATAAGAAAGAAATAAAGCAAGAAAGCTACGGGCGCCTCACGATTCTCCTCCTCCATGTCCCCGACTCAATTTTTCAATCTTCCTCATCATTTCTTCCATTTGTCTAGACTGCATCTCGGAGGACCTTCTCTTCTCTTCAATCATACGTCTGGTTTCTTGAAGCTCAAGTTGTTGTTACTTAATGAGGATTGCATTAGCTTATTCGATCGCAGTAGAATGTGAAGAACAGGTGGAAGAACTGCTACCTGCACTGTGGCAGGACTTGGGCTTGGGTCCCCAACCAAGACCTTTTGAGTAACTTGGACGCTTACCCAAAACGATCTCGCAAATATCATCATCAGAAAGTGGCTGAGAACCCTCTGGGGTAGGCTGGGACTGAAGTGCCAGCATTTGACTCTACAAGAAATAAAATTTTATGTTAAGTTATGAGAGAATGGTTAAGAACATACTTTGGACAAAATAAAGTTCAAACTAACATGTGCATCCGCAGCTGCAGGCGAAATGAATTCTCCACTCCGAGAGTGAGTTTCTCTGAATAATTCAAGTCGATCGGCTGAGAGACCTTGTTCCTTAGCAAGGTCATGTTGTCGTTGTAGAAACGACTTCGACCCACTACTATGACTGTAAGGTTGTTTCTGCCTAATAGCCTTGTTCGTCCTTGATTGCTCCTGCATGGAAAATATTTGTTAAGAGTACACATGTCCCTTAAGAAAATAAAGTAAAATAACACATATCATTTTCATTCGTAAATCTCACCTGAAATGCACGGTTCATGTAGTGATCGCAGAGGAAGTGCCAATCTTCAAGACGTCCCACCAATATGTTAGGTGGGTTGGCACGTGCCTGTTTCGGGTCGCTGTACCATTTGAAATGTCTGTGACAGTAGCCCCTGAACTCTTTAAAAGATGTGAGCATCTGATTTTCAACAAATCTATTAAGTGCTTGATCGTTGAAATCAAGCACGAAAAAGCGCTACAAACGAAAAAGAAATGCACATGTTAGTTTCCTTTATATAATGATATGTATGTCTCAACAGAAAAACTAATACACTTTTAAATTTGCTTGCTAATCGCCCTTGACGACCTCTATGTATTCCTCCTAACATCAACAACAACAGAAAAACTAATACCTTGTGCGGAATTTTTTTTTCTTTCTTATGATTAGGACTAACCTTATACCGAGACTCACCGCAAGTTGGACAACACTACAAATCCTTAAACTCCTTCCAATACAGGACACAATCATACTTACAAGCATGAATTGTCTCATATCCCAGACCCAAGACGCAATTTTCATTTAGCTTCGTAGAATGAACTAGGAACGTTCGTACCACACATTGGAAATGCACTCTTTATTAAGTCTAACATCATGTCAAATGACTTGGTACTCCAACCGTTTAAAACCTTTATGTGCATCATCTTAACCAAAAACTTAAGGAAAGAGTATTCGGGACAACCGAGGTATAACTCACTACGAGCTTCATTCAAATTAGTCATGAAATATGTTCGATGTTTCTTCTTCTATATCTACACCAATCAGAGCTTCTAATTCTCGTTCGTATTCAATTATTGGAGCTTGTAAATCATTGAGCATATCAAACATTTCATCTTCCTCATCAAAAGGGTCATCAAAATGGTTACTACTAGTTCCTTCATCAAAAGGGTTACTACTGGTTCCTTCCTCTAACCTTTCAATATCTCTATGTAAGTTCACTACATCTCCATGATACAACCATTCTGTATAGGAAGGGGATATTTCGATGGTCAATAGATGTCGCTCCACACCTTCTAATGAGTACCAATTTGAGTTCATACATCTCTTACATGGGCACCTTATTCGTCCATAAGCATTGACGTGGAACTTGGCAATCTCAAAAAATTGGGATACATCCTCTCTATACTCAACCGATAACTTATTCCTAAGTTTCATTTAACTCTTATCCATACATTATACCCCTAAAAGGAAAAATTGTTTAATCATTAGTCCTATATTACTAATCCCTATAAAACTCTAAACTTAATTAATCCATGAATCTAAATTCAAACTACAAAAGGTTACCATAACTAAATTATTATAAATTACATAAATTATTCTAAATTACATAAATTATTTAAATTATTATAAATTACATAAATTACTCTAAATTATTATAAATTACCTAAACTACCTAAATTATTCTAAATTACATAAATTATTATAAATTACCTAAATTACTCTAAATTATTACAAATTACCTAAATTACTCTAAATTATTATAAATTACTTAAATTACCCTAAATTATTATAAATTACTTAAAGTACCCAAAATTAAATACATTTCCCAAATTATCTAAAATTACATACAAACATACAATTACATTATCGAACACATAAACCCTAAATTCTAAACCAAACCA
>JBBPDI010083097.1:0-13455 GCA_037974545.1 Cucumis variabilis
AATCTCAACTTTTTCAAAATCAATCCTATTTTTCATTTTCTATCCCATTTTTAGACTATTTTTGGCAATTTCCCAAGGCAAAATCGAAATAGGCAAAATTGTAATCATAATTTAAGTTGGGGTAATGGGATAGGAAAAGGCAAATTACAAAAAAAAAATTAAAAAAATAAATAAATAAAATAAAATAAAATAAAATTAAGGAGCAAAAGAATTTTGGATAGAGTTCAATAATAATCTAATTTTTTCAAATTAACGATAAAAATAGGGTATTAAGGAAACAAAATACGAAAATCTGTACCATCTAAAATTCTAAAATTTAAAGTGGTGTTTGGAGGAAAAAAAAAATCCTTCCTCAATTTTCTTTATTTATAATTAGTTTAATTAAATTTAAATACTATTTAATTTATTTTTTTTCTTATTTATAATTTCTATATTAATGAATTTTCGTTAATTTTAATCTTTTTAATATTAATGAGTTTTGATTAATTTTAATCCTTCTATTTAAAAAAGCATAGCTTATTTTTAAGTTATGAATTTGGTACAATTATATGAATTTAAATTTTTCATTTCTTCTTTTACTCTTGAATTAGATAATTTAAATATAGGAAATTTGTGTATTGAATTTAGAATTTAAATTTTTCAAAAATTAATAATTTACTCGCATGTAATGATTACGTAAAAAAAGTTGAAAACGGATTTGGTAAATTAAATATACGAAACTTGTGTATTGAACTTAGAATATGAATTTTTTTTAAAAAAACTAAGACTAAATTACTCGCACGTAACGTAAATAAGGTTGAAAATGGGTGTCGTATTTAAAAATTTTACTATAAATTGTTTTACCAAAACTAGGACGATTTGGTAAACTAAATATACAAAATTTGTGTATTAAAGTTAGAATATGAATTTTTTAAAAAATTAATAATTTATTGGCACAAAACGCTTGCATTAAAAAACTTTGCAAAAACTAATAGAACTTGTTTATCAATACAAATTTAAAAAAAATTAATAATTTATTGGCATGAAACGCTTGAGTAAAAAACGTAGAAAATGTACATCGTATTTAAGAAAACTAATGAAACTTATTTTATAAAAATATGACAATGTTGTAAATTAAATATATGAATATTTGTGTATTTGATTTAGAATATGTATTTAAGAAAAAAAAATACAAGAATATGAATTAAAAAAAAAACAATTTTCCTAATTCTTCCCCCAAACACATGTTATCGTAATTCTTCTTTTTTCATATATTTCTAACAGAAAGATAACAGATCACCTAGTGGGATCGTAGTGGGTTCCTTACTAGGTATATTTTATATACTCACTCTTTTCTATGTTTAATATTTCACGCAAAAAGGTAAATGATCCGAAAGTATAGCGACTATATTTAATATTTCACGCAAAAAGGTAAATGATCCGAAAGTATAGCGAGCAACAAGGACTAGTAGCATGCCATATGAGGACGTTATTTTGCTTTTCGTTTCTATTTATTAGTTTTTCAGTATTTTTAATTTTAGACATTTTATATAAAGTTTTGTCATTTATTTATCTTTATTTTATTTTATTTAAAAGTGTTAAAACTCACGGGTCACATTTTCACATTATTTTTATTGTTTTTTTTGTCAATTTTATGTTTTACGTGTATTTATTTGATATTAATTTTATAAAAATTTTAATTTTCCTCTCTTCAAGAAAGTGTCGTTTGTTATTTGTCTTTTTTTTAGTAATTATCCTTACTTATTTTAAAATTTTGGGTCGTTACACTTGGATTTTGGTGTAATGCATGTAATTAGTTTATTTAAGAAGAGGTTTTTCAAATGTTTAAAAACTTTTGGCACTTTAATTATTTTTCTTTTTGAAATAAGAAAAAAATCTCACTAAGAAATTATTCCCAAACATTTGACATTCCTCTAATTTCCATCTATATCTCTCTCACAAATCCTTTACCCATCGAGTCCCACAATCCGATTCTTAATTTGGAGAATAGTGGATCAGCATAGTGGTAGTTCAAGTTCGTGTTCCTGAGAAGATTACAAGAAAATTGGGAGCTATAAAAGTATAATTTCTTTTAAACCTTACTTTATGTAGTTTAAGGTCATGCATGTTGATTAAGGAGCAATTAGAGTAAAATTAGATCCTTAATTCCCCTATGCATGCCTATTTTTCCGCAGTTTCTGAAAATAAGAAAGATTTATTATATGCTATTGTATTTTCCAAAAGGTTTTTCTAAAATGTCTCTCACCAAGCATTAGGCTTATGCTTTAAGTTTCTCTTCCCTATGCAAGCAAGGGGTTGAGGTTGTTAAGAGGAGGCGAGTTGCTGGCCCTTGAAGCGTGAAGCCATGTTAAATGAAAATTTTGAGAAAGCAAAAGTATATTGTTATTTATTCTAAATAGGCATTCCCACATTGCTAAGATAGCAATGTGACAGTCCCTTTATAAACTCACATCTTCACTTATAAGTTGAAGCTTCATTCAAGGGGCATTTAAGTTTTGAAAGAGGAGAGGAGATAGTCATAAGTAAGTTTGTTGACATCTTCACATGCACGCGCTATCGTCTCGAGCGAGAGCGGCGAGGTGAGGAATAAAATAATTTTTTTTTGCTAAAAAGTTATTTTGAATTTTCAAAATCGTTTTAGATTTAAGGATTAAAATCGTTGGACCATTGATGTCATAAAAAACCTAGATGTTAACGGTGATGAGGAGAAACTTTTTGTTTCCAATTTTGTCCTTCTTCTTATTCAATTCACTTGTTTCCTACTTTGGTTTTATTGTATTTTGCTTTTTATTTATTTTTAATTTAAAATTAATTATCAGTGAATGCTTGAGTATTAATAATTTTAACTTTTTCTTTTCAATTAATTATGTCATTAAAATTTCTCTAAAACCATTCACATCACTCTATCTCCCACCTATTCATATTCCCTTCTTTCATACTAACTATTTTGTATATTTTTTAACCTTTCAAATTCTTTTTCCGTTTCAAATCTTCAAGTATAAATATCTCATTCTTTTTCTTTTCTAGTCACAGTAGAAATTTAAGGGTGTGAAGAAAAAACCAAATTGTGTCTTTTATTCTCTTCTAATTTATTTTTCTTATTTTTATTTTGTTCTCTATTTTTTATATAGAAATATGTTTGTGTATATTCTTTCATTTATAGATTTGTGTGATTCCTAGGAGCAAAGCAATCAATCCAATAAAAAAGATGCAGAAAAATTTATGAGGATTCAAAGACGAAGAATGTAAAAGTGGGAGACTAAACAGAGAACGGTCAGAAATGTCATTTCCAATCAATAACAAAGCGGCATAAGGATGACAAAAAACTAGGTTTTTCTATTTTTATTATTGTTGTGTAATTAAGTGTGATTTTGATATAAAGATGTAGGATGTGCTTACCACTATAGTATATTATGGTTCTTACAATTGAGGAATAGAATGAAAAAAATTGTCTTCTCTATTTGTATTATTTCAATAATATTAATATAATTTCGTTTAAATTTAATTATTCATTTCAAAACAACAACCAATTATAATTATAGGAAATTTATTAAATAAGTATACTTCTTGAATAAGGTAGAAATAGATAAAATATATAGAATTAACACAAATGTCCAAATAATAATTAAATCAATGTCGATGTCCAAAATTTCAATCAATTTAAACATTTGATATGTAATTGATACATATAAAAAGAAACTACTCATCGATCTAAAATTTGATTGAATGAATTGTTTCATAGTCATACTATCAAATTCTTTATATTTTTTAGCTCATTCAATTTATACACACGTGTATAACAAGTCTTGAGTAAGAGGTCTCTCAGGAATGAAACTGAAAAATGTATTTCCAAAAATCATGAGTAAATAAATATCATACTATTTGTGTAAATGATTACTATCTTTTTATATAGTCAAATAAAATGTAAAATTAATGTGCATAACACGTGTTACCAACTAGTCTACTATAAAAACATCATCCCACCTCTCATTTTGTAACACAACAAAATTTATCCACCTCTCTAAATCTTTCCTATCTCTTTTGGTCACCTATCTATCTCTCTCGGCCTTCATTTTCATTTTTTTCTTCATATTTATTTTTAGTTTATCTAGCATAGTAGTATCTATCAAGTGTTGGGATTTTGGTTTGGTTATAGTGCAGTTCCTAACAACGAAATCAGAGGCTGTTTTATCCTAGGGACGATGGGGCACATGATATTTGTTTGTACATCCAAGCAGAGCTGTGAAACATTATAAAGAGAGTGAGATCTGTGACTCAGCCTGTTATTAACATGCTTTTGTTTCTCAGGTTTTCTTCCCTACGTACGAAGCGTAGCTCCATTGAAGTGCATCAACAATTTTAAGACGTTACCTTCTGCTACGATGGCCAGTGTAATTCAAGGTAACATTATGACCTTCGATCTCAATTGACCATTCCACTTTGAAGGAGCACATTTCAAGCGCTGGAAACAAATTAAAGATGTTTTTTCTAAGCTTAAAAAATGTTGCCCCACCGCTTGTACTACTGAAGAACTGATTGTACTAGCCCGAAATCAAATTGAAGGGAAGATTTGGAACCATGTTGCATGGTTAAAATAATACTTCATATGTAAGAATCTTATTCTTAGTGAACTTATTGGTGAGCTTTATGATTACTATAAGACTATGTCCACCGCAAAAGAAGTCTAGGATGCATTGTAAAAGAAGTACGACACTAAAGAGGCTAGAACAAGAAGTACACAATGAGTCGATATTTAGGATACCAAATGACATACGATAGATCTGTGGAGGCCTAATCACATGAGCTGCAGAAAATTGCTCATGAAATTATTAATAAAGTATGCCACTTAATGAACAGTTTCAAGCTGCTATTATTATTGATAAGTTATCTTCATTGTGGAAAGGCTTTAATAATACTCTAAGGCACAAGATGAAGGAGTTCATATTGGAGAGCCTGATCACCCGATTGAGGACCAAGGAGGAGGCTCATAAGCATGACCAAAAGGAGGAGGTGAATCCTATCTTAAAAAAGAAATCCATTATTGTTTTGAAAACCAGACTTGAAACCGAAAGGGAACAAAATGAAGGTTCATAACAAAGGTCCCAACAAGCAGAAGAACTCTCAGAAACCTCAATCCAAAAATATGATACATATTGTGTGCTATAATTGTAATAAACTTTGACACTTAGCTGAAAACTGTAGAAACAAAAATCGTCCTATTGCACAAACGAATATGATAGAAGAGGATTTAGTAGCTACGATCACAAAAATAAATGTGATAGGGGGCTCTAAAGGTTTTTTACTAGAGATTGGTGCATCACGCCATGTCTGTCATGACCTTAGCTTATTTAAAAATATAACAAAACTAAGGATAAGAATATCCTTCTAAGGGATCACCACACAACCAAAATATCTGGCATTGAGAAAGTGGAATTGTAGTTCACATCTGGCAAGACACTCATCTTGAAGGAAGTTCTGCACACTCTTGAAGGAAGTTTTACACACTCTTGAAATTTGGAAGAACATGGTCTAGGGATATCTCCTCAACAAAGCCGGCTTCACTTAGATAATAAAATCAGATCTCTTTACCTTAACTAAAAATAATGGATTTATGGGAAAAGGATATGCAATTGATGGCGAGTTTAAACTCAACATGGAAATGAATAAGAACTTGTCTTCTGCTTAAATGTTGTCTTCTTTTAGTATTTGGCATGTTAGGCTTTATCATGTAAATAAAAGATTAATTAACAACATGAGTATGTTAAACTTGATTCTTAAGTTATCTTTGTATGAATTTGAAAAATACGCATATTATAGTCAAGCTAAGATAGCTGAAACTTTGCATAAATCTGTAACTAGGGTAACTGAGCCTTTAAAATTAATTCATTCTGATTTATGTGAATTCAATGACATGTTAACTAGTAATAGTAATAGTAAAAGGTACTTCATAACCTTTATAGATGATTGTTCTGATTTTACTTTTATTTATTTACTTAAAAATAAAAGTGATGCTTTTAACATATTTAAGGTATTTGTAACTGAAATAGAAAATTAGTTTAATAAAATAATTAAGAGACTTCGTAATGATAAAGGAACTGAATATGATTAAGTTTCCTTTAATGAGCTTTATAACTCAAAAGACATAATACACGAAAAAATTGCACCTTATACTCCTGAAATGAATGGAAAAGCTGAAAGGAAAAATAAAACTCTAACTGAGTTAGTAATTGTTATCTTGCTTGATTCAGGAGCAACATTATCTTGGTGTGATGAAATAATTAAAATAGTTAATTATGTTCTTAATAGGATTATATTCCTAAATCAAACAAAACAACCTCACTTTACGAAGTTCTTAAGAATAAAACATCAAACTTGTCTTATTTTAGAACTTGAGGGTTGCATAACCTATGTTAGAATTTCTGATCCTAATAGAAGAAAACTAGCCAATAGAGCCTAGGCGTGTATCTTTATAGGATATGCTAAAAATAGTAAAGCCTATAGGTTGTATGACTTAAGAAATAAGGTAATCATGAAATCAAACGATGCCTAAATAGTCAAACTAGTGGGTGCATAAATAGGTAATCATGAAGATAGATTTCCTTTTAAGAAATAGTGGGTGCCTAAATAGTCAAACTAGTGGGGCCTGGGGGACTCAAGTTTCAATAGCTTTCCTTCAATTAAGATCCAAACCTAATATAAGGAAGTAGATCTTGAACCTAGAAGAAGCAAGAGAGTGAGAATCGTAAAAAACTTTGGAGAAGACTTTAAAATGTACAATGTAGAAGAAAATCCTAAAGATCTAATAGAAGCCTTATTTTGTCACACCTTGCCTCATAGACCTACTAGCGAGACGGGGTGTGACTGAGTATCTTGACATGTTAAACGCCAAAATACTTAGTCTTGGGGTCCTTAAACTTTGCTTAATCGTTTGGCTTCTCTTTGTAACTTCAACTACAATCATACTTTAGGTGATAAAACAACTCAACACAAGAGAAATAACTTAAAATTGGAACTTTTACTGAGTAAAAAATGAGTTATACAACCAATTAAAACACTTAACCAAAATACAAAAAAAAAAAACTACACTTGAACATTTGAACAAAACGCCTATGAGCTCTTCTCGCCTAGCAAACCCTTCACTTCTTCTCTTCTTGGCCTTAACGTCTGATTCCTGGAAGATGGAATTTAAAAACATAAGTCTACAAGACTCAGTGAGGTTTTAAGAAAACCTTTTTGTGAAATATCTTTTTGTAAACATTTCGACAAACATATCAAATCACATAAATTGATCTTTTCAAATAAATATATCATTTTGCATAACACACATTAGTTACCGAACATTCCTTTCACCAAGGATCCTGAATCATCATCTACACTAAGTCACGTTACTTCGTGTTTAGACTACTGTAACAACAACATCCGAGGATATATAGATTCATCCTTGTTGCCCAAACCGCTAAAGTACAATACACTCATTTCAACATATTAACTAGCATTTCATCACCATGTAGCCCCGCACGCCCCATGGTGGTCTTTACAATTTATGTGTACATAAACGTTAGCTCATTACAAAGGAAGCAACTAATGGTTTGAATACAATTTCATAACAAGTCATGCTTTGAAATACATAATACATACTTTAAAACATATAAGCTTTTCGTGTAAATCTCTTTTTAGGAATCATGTAAATAGAAATCATTAACTCAAATCAATTAAGAACTTGTAAGAAAATTTTTTAACATGAACATTTTAGAGAAAACACTCACTCTACTTAGCTACTTAAACTTCTAAGACTTCTTTTCTTCTTCTTCTCACTTAGACACTTTGGCAGCACTTTATCTCTTAAACTTTTCTCCTCAAATTCTCAGAATAACCACAACTAAATGGCTGAGTTGTTCCCCCTATTTATACTACTTCCTAAAAGGCCTAGTCACCCTTAAGCTCTTGGTAAAACGCCGCCTCCTTCTTGTTAGTGATACACGTATGATCTTAAGATTTATTTTAACCATGCTTAACTTAAACCTAACACGTGGCCCATTAAGTAAATTTAGGAAATTTCTGGGAAGTTTCCTTACTTCTTCTAGTATAATCCTTTTTCTTTCCTAATTATTCATCTTGTGAAGAACCTTAATCACCTAACCTTTCAAAAAGTCTTCACGCGTAACCTTTCTTGCGGAGTAACCTACCTCTTTTCATGTAGTCCACCCAAAACTCCTATTTTAAGCCACTTAGTCAAATTTTTACTTCTTCTCTTAACTAAAGGTTATAACTACGAATCATAACTCCTGATCATAACTACAAATCATAACTGAATATCATAACTACATGTCTTACATATCCTCAGTAGATGTCAACTACGAATCATAACTACATGTCTTACAAAATGGACTCTCTTGAATCAAATAAGACTTAGCACCTAGTTGACTTATCCCTTAGCTGCAAAGCAGTAGGTTGTAAATGAGTTTTGAGGAAGAAACTTAAACCTGATGGATCAGTAGATAAGTATAAAGCTAAACTAGTAGCGAAATTTTAGACAGAGGGAACTTTTTAGACACCTCCCCAGTAACTAGAATCACCTCAATTAGAGTGTTGATTTCTATAACTGTCCTGAACAATCTCTTAGTATATCAGATGAATGTTAAGATCATCTTCCTAAACGATGATTTAGAAGAAGAGATCTATATAGAACAACCTGAAGGTTTCATAGTTCATGATAAAAAATCTAAAGTCTGTAGGATAGATAAATCCCTCTATAGCCTAAAACAAGCTCCTAAGCAATGATACAAAAAGTTTGACAATCTAATCATGTCTAAAGGATTCAAAGTAAATGAGAGTGATAAATACATCATTATAAGACTGAAAATGGCTTATGCACTATCATTTGCTTATATGTAGATGATATGAAAATGGCTTATGCACTGTCAAAAATGCTTAGTGCAAATTTTGACATGAAATGCTTAGGAGAAACTAATGTAATCCTAGGTATAAAAATTACTAGAAATGAAAAGAGAATTTCTTTATATCAATCCCATTACATAGAAAAGGTCCTAAAGAAATACAACTACTTTGATATCAAACCAGCATGTACAACCTATGATTCTAGTGTTAAGTTGTTAAAGAACACTGGGAACAATGTTAACCAATCTAAGTATGCAAGCATCATAGGCAGTTTGAGATATGTTGCTAACTGCACTAGATCAGACCATAGCTTATGTTGTAGGTTTACTAACAGACCTAGCCTAGAACTGAAGAATGCTGTAGAAAGAGTAAGGAGATATCTTAAGAAAACAAAAAACCTAGGATTACATTACCAAAAGTTTCCCAATGTACTAGAAGGTTACAATGATAATCATTGGAACTCCCTCTTAGATGACTCAAAGGCTACAAGTGACTATATTTTTAATATAGCAGAAGGAGTTGTTGCTTGGAAATCCAAGAAACAGACTATTTTAGCCTAGTCAATGATGAAGTCAGAAATGATAGCACTAGATACTGCTAGTGACAAAGCAAGTTGGCTTCGAAGCTTGCTATCAGAGATTCCCACATGGGAAAGATCGGTACCAGCCATATTGATCAATTGACGAAAGATACGTGGATGACAAGAGATAAAAAATATGTGGATGATAACTATTGCAAAAGTTTAGAACCATTATTACAACGACAAGAGATGACACATACGTCGTAAACATAGTACCATTAGAGAATCTCTCACTATTGGTGTAGCAATAATGGATCATATAGGAATTGATGATAACTTTGATGATCCTTTAAAAAAGGACTATTTAGAGAGAAGGTTTTTAAAACCTCGGAAAGAATGGGTCTCAAGCCTATAGAAAACTAAATCACTTGTAAGGTAAACCCAACTTGAAAGGCTGGAGATCCCAAAAAACAAGTTCAATGGGTAATAACTTATCACAACTGATATGAAGAGAATCATGCTAAAATACCTAGGAGTTCCATTCCTATAATTTAGTGATTAACATGATATTGTGAAGTGAATCAAAAGGTTGAATTTAGTTCTTAATGAAGTTTATACTTGATGTCAAGTAGGGTACTTAGCTACAAGAGTACTTTTGATAGATTCATCTTTGTGGATGTGGAAGTGAGGATCACTTTCTATGAAATTCTAGGCAAATTCTCTTGAGCATCCACTAAACTGGGATATATGTGCAAGACCTTAAAGCATAGCCATTTACAACTTCACTTGATATTGTTAGGGGTAAAGTTCAAAACCAAAGGTTATTTTACAATATTTTAAGTCATTGTCACTACGAAAAGGTTCAAGTCGTAAGACACCTTTGCTTAAGCATAGTATTACATAGATAGATAATGCTCGATAGAAATGTTTTAAAAACTTTCAAGTGAGGGAATGTTAAATGAAAATTTTGAGAAAGCAAAAGTATTGTAACGACCTAACTCTTTATACTAAGTTGAGGTCATTACTACTAAAGCAAATAAAGACTTTTTTTTTATTAAAAATAAAAAAAGATACTAAACTTTAAAGGAAAGTTTTCAAATAATCATATACAAATTGTAAATAAAGTATGTAGAGATAAAATACTAGTTCAGGCCTTATCTATATTTTAAAGAAAATAACATAAAAGTAAAACATAAGTTTGATAACTCTAAATAAAATACCAAAAGTCAAATACTGAAATCATAAAGCTGGAAGCAATCATAAACTTTCCCCTATGGTGAGCCACGATCACTTCTTGTTATTCGCCAGCTTTCCTCTACCTCTACCCTTACCTGAAAAATTAAACATAGAAAGAGTGTGTATAAACATCTCAGTAAGGGATCTACTACTAGTCTCCTAAGTGTTTATTAACATTCTATTATGGTTCCGTAAGGAAGTACCCCATAACTATCGTGCTCTCGAACACACGTTGTCTAGTGATCTAGGAACACATCTGGTCTTTAGTGAACCCGAAGGAACATCTCAGAGAATTAGGCTATAAGTGACTCTGTCGAATCACTCATAAAAGTTATCATGACAGACTGGTGGTCCTGTCGTACACACATAGTCATAAAAAAGTGATGATCCCAAGGGACACCCATATGGGTATAACCCTAAAAGGCAAAGTTAAAAGAGCACCACAGTCCATAACATGTAACATATCATAAGCATCATAACGTAGTTATATCATATCATTCATAACTTATCTCAGTCATAACACATATCAGTCATGGCATACATAAGTCATGGCATGTATCAGTTATAACATATCTCAGTCATCTATGGTAGCCATATATATCAGGCATTTATTTTAGTCCCATCATGCATCTTAGCTACCTTAATGTATAATAAAAAATACATGTGATTGTGTTTCGTGAGTCTAGTAGTAGAATCTCTTATTTCGAAATTTGCTACAATCCTGGTTGACGGTCAATTCCCAATTAACAAAGTACTAAACATAAATAAAAGTAAAATGATTAATTTTGTCAACCAAACATCCAATAATTCGCTTAAGTATCCAAGCTTACCCCAAGGCTAAGGTTGAACCCAAAACAACCTTGAATGGGAGAAATTCCACAGCTCAAATCCTCCAATTAAAGTTTAGCCCAAACCTTCAAGTAAAATAATCCAACTTAATTCAATTGTAAATTTATTTAAGCTCAAAGGATAATTATTTGGGCGTACCAAATCCAACAAAAGGAGAACGGTGAGGTAGATGGCTCGAGGTAAAGGATGATTAACTCATGCGAATGTCAACGGCTCGAGCTGGTGAAGCCGACGAAAGGAGAACACGAACGGAGATGAGGCATGGACAAACACGAGGGTGACAACTCAGTCGATGGCTTCATTTGTGCTTGAACGATGTGTAGCTGACGGAGGCTGATTAGAATCTTAGCTGAACGAGCAAATCACGAACAGAGGACGTCGACTCTCAACCCAATGTCAAAAGCTTCGCACGAACAGAGACTTGCAGCTCGACCTTTCTTGATCTTTATCGAACCAAGACAGTGAGGTTAAAGAACAGTCGTCGGAGTAGTGGAGGTATACCAAAGAAGGAGGCGGCGTGCTACTAAGATTTCTTTGTGAGGGAGAAGATGGTGAATAGTTTCACGCACGCAAACTGACAGGGTTTAATATCAAATAAATCTCACCAATTATCTAAAATAACACCCAATTAACTCCAACATAATTAAATTAAACTAAGATAATTAAATTTAAAAATTACATTAATTTTTGGGGTATTACAAGTATATTATTATTTTATTCCAAATAGGCATTTCTACATTGCTACGATAGCAATATGAACGTTCCTTTATAAACTCATACCTTTATTTATGGGTTTGAGCCCCAAGGGACACCCAAGTTTTGGAAGGGGAGAGGAGATAGGAAAAAGTAGATTTGTCGACATCTCTACATGCACATGTCACTGTCCACGCAGGCAAGCGTGGTGAGGAGAAGAGTAAAATAATATATTTTGCTAAAATTTATTTTGAATTACCAAAATCGTTTTAGATTTAAGGATTTGTTGGAAACGGAAGACATATGCAGCGAAAAAAAAGGAACGAAAATTTATTCTAATTGCATCTTGTTAACATGCAACCCTAAACAAATAAATTAGGGATTATGAATTCTTACCTTTGAAGCCTTTTAAAAATCCTTGAAATCTACTCATGTACACAAACTGGGACAACCACTAGAATTTACCTACTATCCTCGAGACAAAGAACCGGGTTGTGGGACCCAATTTGGTATAGGAGAATAAATGAGATAAAAGGAAATTGAAAGGTAAAAATGGTTGTTTGAGAATTTGGAGTGTAACAAATTTGTAATTTCTAAAATGACTAAAAATGACTAAATTTTTTTTTCAATAATTGAAACACACCTATTTATAACTTAATTACATGCAAAATTGCATGTAATTAATTTGTCAAATCTTAACACATAATATTGCACTAACAATTAGTGGAACTTAGTGGACCAGGTGTCTACATCTCATGTAGCCACATATCCCACTAAGTGTTAGTGGAATTATCCAACAAAATATTGGAATTTCCCACTAACTTAGTCCAAGGGTAAAATGGTCATTTTACCTTTCAAGTCAAAAGTCAAACTTTGACCTTTCCAAGTCAAAAGTCAATATTTTGACTTTTTACCATTTTGTTATTCTTGACTAATTCTGACCTACCGAGTATGAATTTGTATTCATTGTTCCAAAATTCAAATCACATTTGAATATAAGGCTGGTCAAAGTTTGACTTGGAAATGTCAAAAGTCAACATTTTGACTTTTTACAACTTTGACCAATTCCATCAATTTCGAGCTTCCTAGTATGAATTCATATTCATATTTATAGTATTTAAATCTTATTTAAACATAAATCTCTATTACTAATCTGAAAACCAATGGCTATATCATATATGTTTGTCGGTTTCTCTCTCTTCTCCCAATTCGAACAATTCGACTTATTCCATCACACTGTTCTAAGTTTATTCCATATG
>JBBPDI010083108.1:0-13452 GCA_037974545.1 Cucumis variabilis
TGAGTTGATTTGATACATGTTCAAGAGTTTGGTGGCATAATTTTAAATAAATAAAGTTAGTGATTTGGATCCACTAGAGTTAAGTTATCTAAATTGTTACATCTTCTTTTATGATACTATGTTAAATTAATGATTTATTAAAACATTTAAATGGATGGATTATAAGAAATTTAATTATACATCAATATATCATTTATTGTCACATGTCACAATTTCCTCCTCATCTTACTTTTATAGAGTATGGATTTATACTCTAAGCGTATTATTAGGGTTATCAGACATGAGCCTACATTACAAGAAAGAAAGAAAAATAATCTCCTAACGCCAAAGCCAATTATTATTCGGAGAAATGTCGTCAAGTGAAAGTCCATCATTTGTATGCCATATAGCAGTGGTCGGGAGTTGTGACGAACTCAAACATTGAAGGGACACCATTGGGAGTTTCTTTAGTGAAAATGAAAACTTTTAACCTCCTCCTCTGAAGCATGAAAGAGGGTGTCAAGAGTTAATTAGTTACGAACTTCTAGCCCCTTCATTAATGGGTCGAGAGATGGGTTTTAAAACTCTTCTTTGTACAAACGCTCTTTTCTTTTCTTTTTCTAGTTTTTTCTTCTAAATCCAGTCGTTTGCCGCCCGTCACCCCTATTTTCTCCTAAATTTGATCATTTTCCTCTATCTCTGATGTCGACGACTAGATTTTACATTGTCCGTCGCCCCCGATATACGACACCACACACACTACCCACCTTTTGTCCTTTTCTCTTGGACAACTTCTCTATCTTCCGTCGTTGTATCTAATTCAAATTTTTGATATTGCTCACTTTCTTTAGTTAGATTTACTTTATGGTGTGTCACGTACTTTAGGTTAGGTTCTTTCTTATTTTTTTTTTGTTTCTTTGTATCCAAAAAGAAATTTGAGTTATATTTTTCCTGTTCATTGTGATATATATTTGTTTTTTCTCTCAATATGAAGTCAATTTTGTGATTATTGTTTTTTTTTACCTTAGTGTAAAAGAAGTACTAAGAGATGAAGAGCTCTAGATCCAATGTTTTGTGGTAGTTATATGTATCAGTGTGGTACGTTTCTTGGAAAATATTTATAGGAGACTTGCTACTTAATTATTTTGGGTAATTTGTTGTGCATATGGTTGGTAATGGTATTAAATGTTTCTATTGGTTGTATAGGCGTTGTTGTTCTTTGTCTTGGCTATGGGAAGCTTGGGTATGCACCATATATTCTTAGCAAGAGACTTCCAGTAAGTATGAAAAGGGAAAAAAAAAAAATGAATTCTTGTAATCATTTTCTAACATGGATTGGCTTATATGCTCATTCATATTGTCATATACAGATTTTTGCATGGTTCTGAATGTGTGTTTATGTTACTCTGGCTTGATATATTTGATCCATTGTGTTCAAGTTATTATTGTTGTGTATTGGACTTGAGAAATCTATAGGATCATGAAGGTGTGATGTACTTAATTAGTTAGCTATGTCACCTATCGTTTAGAAATGTCCTTGATATATTATCTTATCATTTGATACACAACCACAACTTATTTTCTATAATGTCCTTTGTTGTCATTAATAGATGTTGAGCTTGGCAAGAAGCTGTGGGTTCTCACATTGGTTGAAGCTTGTAAAAGAAGTTCACCTCTTTTATTTACAAATTTCTCTAGTAAGAGCATTTTAAGCTTTGGTTTGTTAACTCTAATTTTAAATTTTT
This sequence comes from Cucumis variabilis, assembly GCA_037974545.1. Lineage (NCBI taxonomy): Eukaryota > Viridiplantae > Streptophyta > Magnoliopsida > Cucurbitales > Cucurbitaceae > Cucumis > Cucumis variabilis. The sequence continues at coordinate 1,725 of JBBPDI010083108.1, forward strand.
TTGTATTCTCTAACTAAAAAGCGAGTAAAAGGTGTGAGCAGTTCAAAAGCTTTGAGTGATACAAGTATTCCTATAATTGGAGTTTAATTTTAAATTTTTCAATTTCACAATGTTGAAGGAGTTTAATTTTAATAAAATTCCAAGTTTCAAAATGTAATAATTTATTTTAATTAAGTTAAGTGTTGATGTCTATTTCAAACCCTTGAAAAGAAACTTCGCCATCACTGTTAAAATTAATTGTATAAATTTCATTTTATAATTATTTTAAATTAATTATAGATATTAATATCATATATTTTTTTCTTAGTATGCAAGAGAGATGCAATAGAAACCCATTTCACTTACCTAATTAATTAATAGATAAGAAACACATTTAATAACTTGAAAAGTAATTTAACTACTTAACATATATACCCTAAACTATAAAGTTAATTTGAGATTTGATTGGTATAAAAAAGAAAGGTTGTTTTCTAAGCAATTAATTAATATATTAAAGAAAATAGTATACAAATTAATTAAAATCCAATATATATGTCTTTTTGGTACCACTTTTCAATGCATAAAAATATTTCATCCTTTCCTATATAAGTCAAGAAAATCTTTGACATGATTGTCCAAATAACTACGAATTGGTTCATCACATGGCTTCGAGTACAAGTTATAAATAATAAAACCAACAATTATAGGTTTGTTACGTATAATATATTTATGGATAAGGTTTAAATATATCCATAAATTTATGTTATTTCATTATCTCGTTCAAGAAAATATATTTGTCATGAATTAAATTAGATGTTAAGCCAAATTGTTGTGGTTTTAGAGATATGGCAAATCGAAGTCTCGCAAACAAAAAATGGTGATTCTCAAGATTTGACAGCGAAATGATCAACGACTCAACTTCAACTTTAAAAGGAAGGAATAAACCCTAGTTATTGTGGACTAGGTGAAACAATTAAACCTCGACATTCTCCCTGCTGAGACAAACAAAGTTCACAAATAGATGTTAAACAATGTTAGACACCTCATGCTACTAGAAAATGGGCAATACTTGACGTCTGCACTCTTGAAATACTTGACAATTTTAATAAAAACTGTCGAGTAAAGTGAAAAATATTAACAATAAAAAAACTGAAAAAGTGCATAATTTTTTTCAAAATACTTGATAGGATAAAATGTATTAAGATTAGTTTTATTTACTTGACATTCTTATACATATCTCTAAATATTCTTTTTTTCTCCATTTTCTTAAAAAAATATTTCCCCTCTTTTTTTTTTTTTTTCAAATTTCCTTTTTTCTCTCGTATATTTTAATTTTCTCAAATTTGCCTTGTTTCCCCAGATTCACGACAAACTCTTCCCCAATTTCACAAAATTCCCTTCTGATCCAATTTCACGAAAATCCCTATCTTCTTCCCCTTCCCAAATCCCTAGCTATCGATCGCCCCAAGCTCCGCTCCAGCGTGCACGGTTGATGCTCCACCACTCGCCCACTTCTCGCCGCAACTTACTGTACTCGCCGTAAGTCTTACACACATCTGAAGCTCTCTCCATTTCCCTTTCTCCACACATCAGAAGCTCGTCAGGCTCGCTGCAACTTGCCTCCCTCCCTGGTCGTCGGAACTCCCCTGTTCACTTCTATTTGCACCTTACTTGTTTGGTTTTTTTTTCTTTGTTATTTCTTCTGTTGCATTTCAGGTACAACCTCTTTGTTTTTTCTTATGCTATTTCTTTGTTATTTATTTTGTTCTTGTCTAATGAAAAGCTTGAGTTGATTCAATTATTCAATTACGGTAGACTTTAGAAAATAATTATATGAGTATTTTAAATTATACAATTTTTTATTTGAAAAAAAAAGTCTTGACATGCAAACATGTCAAGAACTAAATATTCTTATTTTTTACACTAGATTACTTAATACGTAAGACATGTCAAGAATAAAGACATTCTTAACGTGTAAAAGATGTCAACTTATCTCATATACTTGAAATTTATAAATGGTTAAGTATATAATTTTACTTGAGGTTTAAATACTGTAATATATGCATATATATAATCTTATTCTTGACATTAGATTACTTAACGTGAGGAAAAACGTCAAGTAAACAAATACCTGACAAGTAAAAACAGTCAAATAAACCATTTTTTTGTAGTAGTGTCAATAGTATAAATAAGGGAACACATGTATACTTTAAGCTATAAGAAGTATGTTATATTACTTAAACATCAGAGTGAGTTTGCTTGAGTAGCACACCTCAGTTTATTAAGATTCTATTTCGTAGCTACGACATGTGTGAGCATCTCATATCGACTACTGAATCACTTGAAACTAACTACACTAATGGGGTGTTTGGATTACCCGTGATGGAATTTGTATGCATTGGAATGTAATCCAAACTAATGTATGGGTTGAATACGTTTTGAGTTCGAATTGTAATATTAAACTCATTTTGTTTCGACAATTTTTAATTAAACTCCATTTCCTAGAGTTTTCAATTTTTTAGAATTTCATTTTTGTTCTACCCTCAATTCGAGGTGCATTTCAACACTTCTTTGCTTTCTTGTAATCTTGATTAAATTCCAGTCCATTAAACACCTCCTAAATATTCGTAATCAATTCAGTTTAATATTTATTCCTTTTTAATTTCAATGACTACACAATGAGCTACGACCACGTTTACCAAACCATAGTGAAAATTGGTGTAATCAGAATGAGATTCCATTGATGGACGATAAGCTGTAAACGCAACTGGATTGTTTTTTTTTATCACATCTACCCACAAAATATGAATATGCCACATTTTATATTATCGTTCCATTACTATTTCAAACCTAGGTCTCTAACAAGAACGATTAGCAATAACACAATAAGAGTAAGAAATTCATAATTTTTATATTGTTTCAATAACAATATTTGTAACGGTAAAGTTAATGTGTAGTATAGGTCCCATGTAATTTTTAGCTACTATTCGATTGAACACATTTGAACCAATGTAACACGACCTAAATTTTTAACTCATAATAATCTCCCTCCCCATTTGAAAAAGATTCAATTTATGTCAAAATGTGATGTAAATTCAAACATGAATTCTTTTTTTTTTTTTTTGTCATTTCCTAGAGAGTATTGTGAGATAAGTTTTGTATTGTATTTTCTTTTCCTATACATATACTTCGAAAGAGTATACTATTAATTTAGGTTCCATAAACACACATTTTCTATAGCAAATAAATTGAAGTTGATAACAGTCAAAAAGTTAAAGAAAAAGAGGAAAAAAGAGGTTGAGAATAAAAATGAAGAGTAAGAAAAGTATGAGTAAGATATGATGAAGTTTGAATGGAGCGTTACCAAGGAGGAAAGCCCAATGGTAATTTGACCATTTTTCCCTTAAAAAAAATGAAAATTTACTATATTAATCTTTACGTAGGTTTTTTTTTTTTTTCTTTTCGAATCAACAAATCTACTCAGTTATATTTGATTGAATTAATTATAAATTTGAGTTGTTAGTTAGTGTAATTTAATTAAACCTTATAAATCTAACTACATATTTAGTTTGTGACACTTTAAAATTCAAATATAACTAAATTAAAGATAAGTTGTATGAGTAAATTTTTAGATGTAAAACAATATTCAATAGGCAACTTGTAGAATTTTATTAAATCATAAGAAATCCCTTAAAATTTAAATAACTATCCTAATTAAGAAAATAAATTAGACAAATTCATTCTCAAAATTCACAATTGGTAAACGAGATTCAAGAATCACGTGAAACTCTCCTATCTTTCTCACGATAAATTATGTTTAATATCAAATTCTACTACGAAAAGACTCCTACCATTTTTTTTTATTATTATTATAACTATACTCTAACCTATAATCTCATTTAGAAAACTAAGTGACATTTTACGATTACTTGATTACATGGAATCTACTGTTACTATACATCTTTTTTTATTTAATTTACATCATTTACCCTATGATCTAACTAAAAGAAAAAAGATAAATGGACCTTTAATTTTATTTTATGGTAATAGTTTAGAGTATATATACAATATTAAAATTTGGTCAGCATGGTATCTAGATTAGATATATACTCTCACGTGGATTGTTGCACTTATTGCATCGGCTTTTGCAATAATTGGGATACTGAATCAAAATTCAAAAAATCAAAACAAAATCTCAAAATCTCAAAATGAAATTTTATTTAGATATTAAAAGCCATATTTATAGAAAATATAAACCTCAAAATCTCCACTTATTTTCTTTTTACTTAGTCTAAAAAAACCATCTCTCATATCTCATAGAAATGATTGTAAATGTAAATTAGTAAAAATATTTATAAAATATAGCAAAATTTAGATTCAATCGGTGATAATATTTTTATTTATTTTATTTATTTTAGTTTAGTGAATCGAAATATTGAATTGAAGGAAAAATAAATGAAACTGAAGACATTAATTTTAAGAAAAAGAATTTGAAGGTGAATCATCATAAAAAAGAAATACAAAGAAATTGGAATAATGTGGTTTGGATTCGAAGCGCGTGGACCATTATGGGCATCAAAATTAAAGAAACGACACAATGAGACGCTATCATGGCCTCCTACTTTCATTCTCCTTCTTTTCTTCCTAACAATGTATGTAATACATACCACTTTTATACTTTCTATAAACCTTACAATTTTCAAGAATTTTAATTCAACTTCCTTCTTTGGTATCACATAAAAAGAAAATAATTTTAAAATTTTCTACTTAAAAACTTCTTTTTTCTTTTTCAAGTTTGAATGTGTAACTATTGTATCCAAGATTTGTGTTACTTTCTTACATGTTTTCACGTTTTAATCATATTTTAAATGTTAAGCAATATAAAATAATAACTTTTGGAGGCGATTTTAAATGTACCCTAATTTGAACTCTTTTTTTGAACTCTATTATTTGTTCTTTCATTTGACACATGATCGTTTACATTTGATATACGATGGTTTACATTTTGATCATTTAAATTAGGGTACCCAATTCTCAACGATTTTTTGATAGTGCACGATCGCTTACATTTGGCAATCCAATATTTCAACAATTTTTGATAATTTTGAACCAAATAACAGTTTGAAAAAATAGAGAAAAAAAATAGAGAAAAAGACGATGGGAAGAACAAGAAAAATTGCAGAAGAAAAAATATGAAAAGGAATGACAAATGAAAATATTTTTAAAAAATTGTAGAAGAAGAGAAAAAGACAATGGAAATAAAAAATATTGCAAAGTAGAGAAGAAAGACGATGATAAAGAAAGACAAACCAGAATTTTTAAAAAAAAATAGTAAATATCATGAACTTTTTAAATTTGTGACATGTGTCGTAAATATTTTGTTCGTTTATTTTATTTAGAAAAATTAACCTAAAATTAATTGCATTAGAAAATATAAGTGAGTGAAATATAATTCCAAAATTGAATGGAGCGAAAGGAAAGGCAAACATATAATTTAAAAAAGCTAAATTGAAAGTTGAAACAAAATAGTGACAAAAATGATATTTAACTTTAGGTAACATGTTAATATAAAATTTGAAACATCATCACATGAGTACACACTGCTCATAAATTTAAAAATATTATACATTAAAAAAGAGTAAGTTAAAGTTATTTTGTCTTGAGAAATGTTAGGTTGTGAGGTGAGAAAAGATGTTTTAAATTTGAGTATGAATTTGGATGATGTTAAGTATTGGAATAGGAACAAATAATGGGTCGTTGTCCGTACGTCCCTTCGCCAATCACGGGATCACTTCCTTTCTTCCACTTTTTCACTTTTTCAATACTTTCCCATTTCTTTTCCTTCTATTTCTTTTTTTATATATATATATATATTGTAAAAAAATAAAATAAAAATGGCCATCTCAATCAATCTCTATACCTAAGAAGTAAATGCCAAATAATTTTCATATTTATAAGTTATAGTGTGTTTATTGCTTCCTTTAGTCAAACAATCGATTATGATGAAATGCAATTGAGTTTGGTTAGATTTTTGTTTTAGTCCTTGCGGTTTCTTTTTTTCCTTTTTTCTAAATATATATAATCAAAATCTTTAAAAACATATTTTAGATAACCATATTTATTTTAATAACAATACTTTTTGTACAAATATGAGGAGTGGCGGATCATAGTTAGGGGAGACACCATTTCCAAAAATCATAGGTAGGGGACACCGTTAATAAAAAAAAAAATTGCAATAGATGAGAATTGAACCCTGACCTGTGGGTTACAAAAAGAGGGACACAGCCACTGTACCAAAGATAAAACACAATAAAATTGTGTATTGTCTAATATATATTTTACTTTAAAACTTCAAAATTAATATTAAAATACAAAAACCGGAAATGTGAGGGGGGGCACGTGCCCCCCAGCCCCTTAATAGATCCGCCCCTGAATATGAGAATGTTTAGATAGTTCTTTGTTTTGTAAGATTTTTACTACAAGCATCCAAGGATCATGTATTAGAAATTGTATTCACTATATTGAAATTGATACAAATACAAAATTAAAATTCCAAGAATTATATTTTGGTTTATTTTCTTATATTTAAAAATAGTAAAATTGACTAAATATTATCGTTTTGAATAGTTTCTAAACATATCATCAAAATATGGTGCAAATTTAGCTTCTCTTCTTGACACTCAACCAAGTGTAATTTTTTTTTTAAAGAAAAAAGTATATATAATGGTTGAGGTTGAGTATAGAGTAGTGGACCATTAAATATTAATGTTTTTTTTATTTTCTAATTGTTAAGTATTAAATATTTAACATTAAAGAAACTTTTGATGAGGCATAAAAAAAAGAGTTGAGTTGAGCTAAGTTTGTAATTATTATACGAAAGTTATTGGGGTAGTTGACACAAACAACAAAGTGAGAAACGTGGGTGTGGGTGTTTTAGTGAAAAATATGAGTGGATGTAAATAACGAGATAATAAACCTATTTAATTATTGGTGAACTAAATGATGAGTTGGTATTTTTACCCACTCAACAACCCAACTTTCCCAAATTACCCAAATTGTCAAACTCTAACTCTTTTTCTTTCCATTAATTCCCAGTCAAACCCCCCCCAAATCAAATGTCGTCGATTTCAAGTTAGTTGTTATTGTTGACTTTGAATTCTACGTTGTTCTAATCCCTCCTTATTATATGGTTCTTGGTGGCGGCTTTAATTTGGTACCTCTACAACACTTTGTCCATAGTACAAATATTTGTTATGCTCTCCATGATCACGTTCATTTCCATGTATGTATGATCAAGATGATGGATTAACCTTTAAATCATAATATCTTGTTCCAAAGTCTAACGGTGCATAGACTAACCATTTGAGTCATAATAACCTATACCAAAGGTTGACATCATGATCATTATCATTAAGTTAATTGCATTTCTTCTACATGATGTGGTTAACCTCATCAAACTCAAGTTCTTCTACATTAGCATAGTCTCCTTTGAACTGGTAAAAGTACAATGTTACAATAGGTACATTGAACGTACATATAACGTGTATTTCGTCTATATATCTCTCATCATTGTTGTATATATAAAGAAATTATTGTGAATCTTCTGAAACATCACAAAGTCTATTGTGGTTTGTTTTCTATAATTTATATAACAACAATAATAAGAATCCTTTTAACTTTTTTAAAATGTTAATCATTTGAAAGTTATTATCTTATCAAAAGTGGTGAGTAACGGTACCCCAAACTATATATACAATGCCCACTGTTAAGCTGTGTATGATGACATTTATTAGAATTTATTCATAAAAAGTCAAAATAAAATTTGGTTGAATTAAAAAAAAATGTAATCACTGGTCCTTCTTCACTTTTTAAAAGTTATATACTTAATTCAGTTAATTTATCTTTTTTAAAAGATTGGTATAGGTTTATCTTTTCTCTATAAAGTTGAGATGTTATTCTCAAATAAAAATTATTAATAATTATTATTTTAAACAACAAAACAGTTACAAATATTTATAAATATATAAAATTTCATTATTTATCAATAAAATAGAAAAAAGAGATAGATATTGATAGATATATCTATTAGTATCTATCAATAATAGCTGATAATAATAATTTATCAACGTAGACAATAACATTTTGCCAGAATTGCAAATATTTTAGTTTTTTTATTATATCAAATTTGATTTCATTAAAACATAACTTCAATAAAAATGTAACATATATATTTTTCATAATAATAATGTTAAGATTTAAAATATCATTTTAGTATTTATACTTCAAAGTTTGTTCAAATTTAGTTTATATGTCTTTTAATTGTCCAATTTTAATAATCGAACTTCTAATAAATCTTAAACTTGAACCTTAGTGTTAATTTAATTAATTTAGTTGTTGATTTCTTAAAAATGTGTTTTGTTATCTATATTAATATTTTTTCACATATAAGTTATTGTTATTATTAATTAATTTTATTAAAAATTAATTTTGAGAGTTTAAATTTAAAATCTGTTGGATGTACACGAATTAAAAATGTATAATGGAGAGATATGGCAAAGTTTGAAGTATAGGAATCAAGATTATGGTTTAATAAGGGATAAAAAAAATTATTTGGGATATGAATAAATCCCATTTGTCCCCATATTAGTTGAGGTAGTGCAGATGGTAGTAGGTCCAAAACGCCACTCTTTCTCACCTTTCTCTTTCCAACCCCATATTTATAGAATATGTCACCATCATCTCGATATTCTTCTTCTTACTTATCTTTCATTTAAATAATCAAAATCATAAACACACATATTATTTACAAACAGTAGTAATGTTACGTTGCATGTGGTTGTTAGAAGTCGAAGCCTTACTAGAGAGGTTGAGAGTGATCAAAGAGGAATTGTCGAGCTATTTTCTTTTAATGGTGGTAGAGTTCGATGAGTTGGATTGGGAGATCATTAGGTTTTTCAATAGAGAAATGTAATATTATATTAAGATTGATCTTTTTTTTAAGATATCTATTAACTAAGAACTCTATTAATATTAATATATTAAGTGCTTTTACTATTATTCCGATGGGGTGAACGCAACATCTTATGTTATTATTAATTTTTTTAAAAAAAAAGTAGTTTTGCTTCCCCACATTTTAATAAAATTGGTAGGGATTAGTTTGTTGTTAAATTTGTATGAACTTTGCTTTTCTTAAAGAAAATAATAAACAAACTCTAATACATTATATTTTTCAAACATTACTTGTGTGAATTTGATGTGCAACTAATTTTATTATCAGTAAGAAGTCAATAAGTTGTTTAAAAAGTATGAGATGTGATCAAAGGGTGAAATTTGATATATATAAAATATAGGATAAATTTTGATTTTCCTATGTTGATGTATTCTTTAGTGTCCGCATCATACCTCTAAAACCCATATGCAATTTGTACTATGTTAAATTGTATATTTCATCAATTTGCATCGAAGAATTAGATAACGAACGATTGTAATATGAACCACAAACTTTAGAAAGTGATAAATTATTGTTAAAAGATATGGATTAGCTCATATGCATTCAATTAATTTTAAAGCATGTACGAAATGAATTTAATGAAATTCTATAGAAAACAAACATTCAATACTTTTTTTCCTTTCATTTCTAAACTTATAATTTATATATATATATATATATAACGATTAATTTGTGTATTATTTGAATATAAACAATGAGTGAAAAGTTGTTTTAATGAAATTAATGAACTTTTTTACGATTTTGTTAGAATGAGTGAGTGAATTAACATAAACAAAATCAATGGCAAAAATTATAGATATTTATTTTAGTTTAGAGTTTAATTAAGATGAAATTGAAAGTAAAAAATTTAAAGTGATATAAGACAAATTTAGAATCATATAATATATTTTCACTCTAAAATTTAGAGACTTAAAAAAATTGAATAAATATTATATGTGAAATTTTAATTAGCATAGTTTTTTGTGCATTATTATTTCCCTTGATTGTACCATTCTTGACCTTATTATTACTCTCAATACATATAAAAGTGCCAACATATTAGGCTTTTGCATCTTATTATATTTTTCTAAATTGAGATTAAACACTTTTTTTTTAATTTGTTTTCTAAATATTGAGTTGTCAATTTTAATTAGTGAAAGTTGGATCAAATTCTTGTACCCACATGTTTGAACCAAAAAGAAAAAATGAAAAATCAATTTATACTAAATATTTTTCAAATCTTAATTACCATTTTAAATAAGGTTGTAGGATGAAATGTGTCTATTTAACTTTTTTAAAGAAAAAATAGGTCTCCTCTATAATCTTTAATTTAGGCTTTTAACATGATCCTACTTTGTTTATAATGCAAAATGTAGGCACAAATGTGAAATCAAATGATTTTAAAGTGAGGATACTCTACCATTATTAAATCGAAACTCCTAACTATGTGATATCAATACGTGATATGTGGAACAATTTTTTGTATGATAGTTGCTCTAAAAACATTTGGTCAACTCCTTATCTATTTCCAATAAATAATATTAATAATCATATTATTGAATTGCTTTTTTATTCCTTTAGAGCTTTCAATGTGGTAGAGGTTTAGATGAACTTCGATTTGTATAAGTGATAAATCCTTGCTGACATTTGTAAGTATTCTGTGGACATGAAATCTCAAGTTTAAATAAATTTTCGCATTCCAAATTGTATTAAAAAAATCATGGTACGTTTAAATTCTAGGAATTTATGATTAATTCTTTTATTTTGTTGATTTAATGAATAAAAAAAATTATTGAATAAGTCATTTCATAATTGTTACTTAAAATAAAAAAAAAGCAAGTTTCTGAACCTGTTTGAGAAAAAAAAAACTTTATTTTTTAAAATATTGGGAGAAAGTAGGCAATCAAATAAAGAAACCTAAAATGGAAACAACAGATTATGTATAATATGAACTTAATTTTTAAAAACAAGAAATCAAAGACTAAAATAAAATGGACCAAAAGTATTTCAATCCATTAATGACGTAAAAGCAAAACAAAGGTATCGTTCTTACTTGTCTTAAAAAAGTTATCCCACAAATCAACACGACTCCTTTGAGGATGCTTTATCGTCTTCACTCACATGCATTTTAGGAAATTAACATAAAAGTGTTTACGCTTAATTTTAGAGTTCCAATGATTGAGTCACCAAAAAGAAAGGTGCACCTTGATGGTATAGATATTAATTCTTAATTATGATAAGCATTTCTTAACTTTATTTTTATGTTCTCAGGATCTCTCTCATTAAAGTATGATACCGAATCATTAATGTCCCTTCCTAAACTCAGGCATTATAACAAAACTTAATTCATTGTTTTAAAACATATTAATGGGTTAAAATACTATTTTTGTCATTATACTTTAACATAAAAACATATTCAAATGACTAGTTTTAGTGGTTACAATCCAATAAACCTTAAGCTTAGTTTCTTAAAATTAATTTTATTCATCGAATAGAATATATATTATTTTAAATGAAAAACTATTAAAAATATCTATAAATATTACAAAATATCATACGATCCACAATGTCTATTATTTTAATTTATATTACTATATTTGAATAAATAAAAAAATAATAATTTATGTCTAAGAAAATACAAATACAATATGTTTTTAAATTCTATTGGTAAAATAATAATAGGAATGAACTAAATTCAAGAAAAGAAATAAAATGTGGAAGTATGTATGAGCAAACAAAGGTATTATTATTGAGAATTGG
>JBBPDI010083127.1:0-13451 GCA_037974545.1 Cucumis variabilis
TTTTAATTTTCTAATGTACACGACCTTACCTATATACCTTGCATAATCTTTTACCTTTTTGCATATCAATTCACATCCTGTCACCTCTCTTTGCTTATACTTGGGTGATAGAGAGGAAAACTTGCACGACAAAGTTTGACCATCATGTTAGCAACGCGTTAATAGGAGTGCACCTTTTATCACACGACTCTATTCAATTGCCCTTTAGTCTGTAACGTACAACCACTCATACTAATTCAAAGAGCATAACACTTGAGAAATTACAACACACATAAAAACAAGTAGTTAGCATGTGGCAAGGCCTCAGACCATGCGCACGACCAGACCTATCACCATGTCATTGGGTACCATTGGGTTGTTTTGAGTTGTTATTTTTGGAAAATTTAAGGAAAGTTTTAGATATTTTCTTGTTCAAAAGACTAAATAAGGAATAAATATGGATTTTTCAGATCAAGGAGGCTTAAGAGGAATCACACGACCAGGGTTCTATTCAAGTGTTGTGAGTAACAAAACGTTTTTAAATGTTATTTATGAAAGATGTTTTCAATTTTTAAAAGCAATAGCTTATGAAAGTGATTTATAAAGCATGATTTCAAGTTATTATTTCAAGTTATGATTTATGAACTGATATTCAAGTTATTCTATGTTTGAATGATTTAATGATCAAGTTCAAGGAAAATATCTCACTGTTTTCAAATGTTTTCTCCATGCCAAAATATATATGAGACCTATTGTATACATGTAGTTAACTCTATACTGATGGTAGGGTTGATAAACCTATTATTTATTGGCCATCAGGAAGGGTATATTTTTATGCCTTAAAGAAAAGGGTTAGTTATCCAATGACTGTTCCATTCTCGAATGAAGGGGTGAATACTACCCATGTTTATGGACAACTATCTTCGAAAATACAAATGATTAATGTTTCAAGTATCATGTTATGAAATGACTGTTTATTGACAAATAGATTTAAGCTTCGGTTTTATATTAAACTATTTATGAAAACCTATTTTTCTAAAATCATTGCTCACTAAGTCTTTCGACTTACCCTTTCAAAAAACGCTTTTCCTCTTCCCAGGTACAAATTATGGACTCTCCATATGCTGAACTTACTGTTGCCAAGCCAACTTAGTTTTTGATCATAAAAGGATTTTTTTTTTACTTAAATCATTATTGTATTTACTAAATAATTTATATCTTCATATTTAATATGTTTTACTTGGTACTCATAAAAAGAAATTTCAAATGGGCTACACTATGGTTTTAAGTAAGTCAAGTTGTAAGACTTCTGCAGATAAACATTATATGTCTTTTTTTTTCAATTAAAAGACTTCCATTTTTGAGTGTTTTATAATTTTATGTTTTCATATCATGTGTCAGTTGAGGTTGTTCTGGAGGTGAACGACTTTGGTTGACATCTTCCCGGATCTTCGTCCAAGCAGGCAGATGGCTGAGGTGGGGTGTGACAAAAAATATGTCCCTCATCTTTGTAGTATGTGTAAAAAAGAAGTAGATAAATTTTTCAAAATTTAAAAAATACTCTTAAACTAAAAAAAACAGTCTGAAGATACCCTTACCACTAGTTTTGCATGGAAATCGTTAAAGTTTTGTTCAAAACATACTCATGAACTATTGAAAAGTTTCATAAATACTTTTGAACTTAAAGAAAGTTTAAAAAATACTCTCATTGACCCTAATTTTTACACCAAATTTCTCATCATTGTAAATAAAAACAAAAATTTTAAGTTAAAATATAAAATTTTGCAATATCTTACAAAACTCAAAAAATAAAAATTTCTCTTTAAAACATAATAAATGTCATGTCCCATCCTAAATGTCACTTTATGCGACCAAGTGGAGGCTTGCCACCTAGACACTCAACGCGTAACTCCTATAAGATTGGACGTTGAATGCCTAGTAAGTGCAATAAATGCAACCACAAATTTAAACACAAAATTTGAACTTGCATGAAACAAGAAAACTTCATTGATAAACAAATCGTAAGGGTACATTTGATTTTTAGTAAACATGATGGAAATGATAGACATGAACAACGGAATAAGGATCAAACTTTATCCTAATTGCAACTAAACACTTTAGTAATTAACATGCATTACAACCCTAATTGAAACAAAGATAGGTTAAAAGAAAAACTCACTTTTGATGCTTTTCTTTCCATGTAATCTCCTCGCGAACTCAAAGTCAGGACTACCACCAGTGTTGATCCGCTATTTTTTGGACTTAGATTCGGGTTGTGGGACTTGAATGATGGAGGAAATAGAGAGAGAGATGGTACTTTTTTTTTTTTTTTGAGAAACCTAACTTTTAGATCTATTAATGAGAGTTAGAAAAAAAGGAGTTTTTTTTTAATTTTTTTTTTGGTAAATCTTAATATCAAAATTAAATATGACCATTAAAAACCAAGAGACCTTTCCCATTTGTAAAAACCTCTTTACAAGCAAACTACATGAAGCCACTTGCAAGTCACATGCAACACTTGCATGTGACGAGCTTGTCAGATCTCAACAAATTAGTCTAGGGCAATATGGTAATTTGACATTTTAAATCAAATTCAAAGTTTGACTTTTTCAAGCCTAAAGTCAACATTTTGACTTTTTATCATTTTTATTTGTCTTGACTAATTTCGATGTTTTAAGCATGAATCTGCTTTCATTTCTCTGAAATTCAAATGACATTTGAATATAGACTCGGTTAAAAGCTGACTTTTCAAAGTCAAAAGTTAACATTTTTACTTTTTACAACTCTAAACGTTTCCATCAATTCCGAGCTTCTGAATATGAATCCATTTTCATATTTTTAATATTTAAATCACATTTAAACATGAAGCTCTATCTTAAGCTTATAACTGATGACTCTATAAAAAATATTTGTCAGTTTCTCTCTCTTTACCTAATTCGAACCATTCCAATTATTTCATCATAATATTTTAAGTTGATTCCTTGTGAGCTAGCGGGAAAACCTAGTGGACCTATAGATCATGAGCTCAAACAATCTGATATTAACTGGCTAAATTCTTTTGGACCGAGTTATTCAACCTTCATGAACTAACCAATCATTCCACTAAAGTCTTATAGTTGCACTCCCCTCACTATAGATATAGTTCTATTCAAGTGATATAACCATGTTATGTAAATTAATTCTTCACAGGTTGTTCGTAACCTCAGCTAAGTTAGAGTACCATTTTATTCTCAAGACTACATCTTGCTCCTTAAGTCCCATTGATTGATTATTGAACAATTGGTTTAAGGTATAACCTATAAACTAAATCCCTTTCAGGACAATGAGAGGGTGGAGCCCATTGTTCAAGACTTGGATTTAGTCCTTAAGGTTACAACCTATCTACTATTCTTAAAATGGGTAGGAGTAAATTTCGTCTTGCACCCTATATGCCTAGCTATCCACTCGATTTTACATAGGATGCCCCCACTTTCATGTCTTTACATGAATAATTTAGGATCACATCGTTTGTACTAGCTACAAAGCGGGCCGCATCCATAGTGTTCCTAGAATAAGGTGTCCAACCGTATTTGTATACTATAGACTATTTAGGCTATATACTCGAGCTTGATCCACATTTATGTCTCTGCATAAAGCTCAAGTTTACTCAATAATAGCCTTAGGTCCTTAGTTTATTGGCTTTATGATTACAATATCAATAATGACTTTATTGAATAAAGTGTGATTACAAACTACGAGTTTTAGGACATAAATTCGAATAAACTTCCACTTAAACTAAAGCTCCTAGAGGGATAAAACAATGTTGAATTTAATCATGAGAGAACTATTTATATGAATACAATAAACATATGAATACAATAAACTTATGAATACGATAAACTAGGGTATGCACTCAAATTTTCTCCCACTTGTCCTAGTGCACGAACTTCATACACTTTAGCTGTGATGGATTTTGTAAACCAAAGCAACCATAATTTTCTCAACAAGTATTGGGGTTACTACAACGTTACTACAATGCACAATCTCCCAGATAAGGTAGTACAATTTACTGTACGCTTCTTCATACTACTGCTCTTCCACTTAGAGTGAATACTGACTTCGATGACTTTCTAGCATCTTTAGAAATTAGAATCAATGTATCCAGTAAAGATCAAATCCTTAGCACTATACACAAGCACATAGTCTTTTGTTTTATAAACTAATTTAGAATATTCTCAACGATGATGTCTAGTGATCACATATGAGATTGGATTTATACCTACTCACCATCCCTACTGAGTAGCAAATGTCAGGTCTAGTACATAACATTGCATCCATCAAACTCCCAACAAAGGAAGCATAGGGAATATTTTTCATATCCTCAACTTCTTGAGGTGTCTTGGGACATTGTTCCTTTGATAAATGAATTCCATATTTGTACCGCAACAGATCCTTTTTGGAATTCTGCATCTTATATCTAAACAATATTTTATTTATATAAGATATTTGAGACACGGTTAGTGTTTTGTTCTTGTGGAACTGAACAATTTGGATTTTGAGAACACACTGCGCATTTCAAATCTCTTATTTGAAATTGCATAATTAGTCATTTCTTGACGTCAGATAAATCATCTACATTCATTACTCATTTTCACAAGTCTCGTGGATCCTCTAAACCATCACCAAGCATGATTTAGTCTCGATAAAACCAGGTAATGTTCAGGCTGATGAACAACCCTCCTACTACTTTGAGGCACTCTCAACTCTTGAAAAAGATGTGACTAACCAAATTCTATAGTTTTATCAACTACTTTAGCTGATGAACTAGGCATGTCTGTAACGTCTTTTGAATTCCTATTCAATACTAATTTACTACGTGGTTTAATGATTCTTTATGAGGTTTTCCTCAAGAATGTGATATTTGTTGATACAAATTCCTTATTCCTTAAGGATCATAGAGTGAAGCTCATCATAAAGCGAACCATGTCCAACAAGGCTTAGTTTCTTCTTTCTAATACATCGTTCTACTTAACCATACTATATATAGAGAGTTGTGACTTGATTCTGTGCTCTATTAAATAGTCTTGGAATCTTAAGTTCACACACTCTCCACCTCGATCTAATTAAAGTGTCTTTATAGTTTTATCTAATTGATTCTCAACTTAGTCTTATATTCTCTGAACTTTTCAAGAGAATCAGACTTATGGTGTATTAGGTAAACTTGACCAAATCTTGAATAATCATCAATGAAACTGATAAAATATTCATACCCTCCCTGAGCTTTGACATTCATCGGTCCACATAGGTTCGAAAGTAAGAGCTCTAAGGGTACTTTTGCTTTGAGACCTTTTCTAGTAAAAGATCTCTTGGTCATTTTCCCTTCAAAAAAGGATTCACATTGAGAGAGTTATCATATATGGGTGTTAGAAGAAACCTTTTGTCTTTTGTACTAAACAATTAAGTATTAAAGACAAATTTTGCTTTAGTTAGTCTTAACTTATATAAGTTGTACATAAGTAGAACAAAATTGAATATTATCTAGAAAGATGAACACTTCATAATTTCAAAATATATTCAATACATTTGTTCCAAAATACAAGAGATAGATATTAAGTTTCTCAACTGTTTGAGAAGCATACCAAACATCTTTAAAGTAGTATGATATATCTATCAAAACAACTTTAGATCTCCCATTGCTTCAGTCGAGACAACCTTTTTTGTTTCAAATTTTGAGGATGATCGTGTCTTCTTCAAGCTTTCTCAAGAACTAGTTTTCTGAAATGAGAAGTAAATGTTATTAGAGGATCCTAAATCTAGTATTCATGATGAAATATCATATTCTACTAAGAACGTTACAACAACTAGTAAATAATATTTATCTTGTGTTTCATTCTCAGCAAGGTATTTTGAGCAATTTCTCAGCCAATGTCCATGCTGATTGCAGTGGTAACATTTACCTTTTGCAACTCTCTTTCCCTTACTATTCTTGGGAGTCTTCCCTTTTCCCTACTTTTTCATTTATGAAGGTCCAACTCTAGTCTTAGAGGATGATGCTCCCACTAACTCTTTAGCTGTGTAGCAACATTTGCTTCCATTTCCTTCCCTTTAACCATGGTAAGGTTTTGAAATCATTGGAGCTCATTTAGAAGAGTGGTCATTGTGAACTCTATCTTATTCAAAGACGCGTTCGTCTGAAATGGTATAAAAATCTTTGGAAGAGATTGCAAAATAAAGCTCACCTGATTTGCCTCATTAATGAGACCACCATTTACTTCAGCGATATTAAAGTGCATCATCATGTCTAGGACATGTTCTCTAACAGAGGTCCCTTTCTTCATTCGCTTGGTGTAAATATGCTATATTGTTTCGTGTCTTAGGGAGTATAGCGGTTGTCCAAACATCTCCCTTAATGAATCAATAATGTCTTTAGTCATGGCTAAGAATTCATGTTTCTTTGCCAAAACTTTAGACATGCTGGCAAGAATGTAGACATGGGCCTTTTCATTAGCTTTGACCCATCGATCATATGCTTTTCGAATAGTTTGGTTAGCATTTTTTGAGGTTGGGGTTTGAGGACATTCCTCAGTTACGAAAAATCTTAAATAATCAATTACAAGTATTGTATTCAATTGAGATTTCCATGCTCTATAATTGTCGCCGTTAAGTTTCTCGAAAGCTAAAAAAGTTGAACTATAGAGCTATTCATGCTGAAAAGATAAATATATTCATTTGGAAACTATAATCACTAAAGAAACCAATCTACTTTAGCAAACATTAATAATATACCCATCATTATAGAGTTTTGCAACGATATTTCAAAGGTTTAGAAAAACCTCTATCGAGGGGTAGTCGATTACTCTTTCTTTAAACCAAGACAATCTTGACCAATTGCTAACTCTTGAATATCTCATATTCTAAATAAACTTTAGTCAGTGCTACTTTGGTCAAGAATCCACTAACTCCTTAGTAATTCACACCATTTTCAAATCTAGCTCGGAGATAAAAATCATTATGCTCCCAAAATTGGAAAGTCAATATGAAAACTGATCTAAGAGACTCTATCCATATACGGAGTTTGCGGTGTTTCGAATCCTATAATACAACCTCCGATTTGTAAGGTGGCTCTAGGGCAGACACATGTAGGCGCATTATAGGAATCTGACGTTGTGACCTAATGGAAGAGACTAAAGGATGTGTTGTCACATATCCCTTACCCACTTTCTGTGAACTACTTTCCCTATTCACCTTGTCAAAGCTCTAGGGCAGACACATGGAGTCCGCACCTATGCACGGCCCAAAGCCCCTCATGGAACTCACAGTGTGAACTTTTAAGGACGCTAGAGTTAAAAGTACACTATTTCTCTCTAGCTGAAGTGTTATGTAATGGTTTTAAAGGTATTTTTCTACTTTAGGATTTTATTTAGACTAACTTAAACAAATCTTAAGTCTAGGTGAAGCATCCGAGCATAACCATTATACCGATTTTTAACCAACGATGTTTAGCTCATAAACCAATTTTATTACCTCTCTCTCACAAATTCTCATAAAACTAAATTAACTAGGCTCAAGAACTGATTAAGATTTTCAGGTAAAAGGTGTTCCGTATACCGTCAACTTAAGAATCTCAAACCTTAGTAATCTTATCTGACTTGTTGATAAGATCTAATCATGTGAGCCTCTTGTAACCAGTTTTATAACATATTGAACTAATTCTATAAAAGAGGTAGATATATTAAACCTAGGTGAGCATGCAAGTTATCTTTGTTATAGATTTTAAAAGTCTAATTCATTTTTGTTTTATAACACTTATAAAAGAACTAGAAAACTATAACAAACAACAACAAACAATATATAACCATTATATATTAAAATTAATTAAAATGGATTTCAATTTATTTAACTTTTAATTAAATCATATTTAATTAAGTTAAATAAATCAACAATTAATTAATTAACTAATTTCATTAAATCACATTTAACCAAAATTAATTTAATTAATTAATCATATTATATTAATTAATCAACTTGCATACTATATATTATAACAATTATAACATACTTTCAAGGCATGAACATGTTAACCTATGGTGGGATTTTAAATCTATATGGCATACTTTATGCACATACAATTTTAATTAAAACATACATCACATGTATAATTAATTAAACAACCTAAAATGGATTGGTTTTGGCTCCTAAATTAAGCTAAGCTACAAATTATTACAATAATAATTTGGTGAAGTACATTAGAGCTTCCGAAAAACTCGAACCAACTGCAAAACCTTCAAAATTGCACTGAACTAGCCAAAGACCCAACAATTGGACTTAAACCGACCTAAGCCATCAGGTTAAACCATCAAGTGCGTGAAGGTTGGAGGAACCGGGCTAGAACCTAGTCAGGTTGGACGGATGGATGCATGAAGCAAGCCACATGCGTGGGTCGTTAGTGAGATGGGCCACACGAGGATGGGTCGCATCAGACAAGATGGGTCACACGGGGGGCTAGTCGTATCGAATGCAGGTGCAAATTGGACGGGTAAGACACGTGGGCATGCAACGTTGTGCCACGTGACAGCTTCTGGGTATGTGTAAGGAGCTGGTCGAGAAGTAGGTTTTTAGGTCGGGTATTGGGTCTGAAGCCTCTTCTCAGGTCTATCCTCCATTTTTCTTTAATTTTTAGCTTTTCTCTCACTTGGTTAATGAAATTACATCCAAATTTCAACTCTAATGACTCTTTAAAAATTATAGATCCTTTGAAATAATAAATTCACCCACAAACTGGGCTAATTATAAAAATTATTACAAAGAACAACTTAATTTATTTTGTCAAAACCATGATATATCCATTTTAGTTCATTACACAATTTATTTAATAAATTGACAAACCAACCATATGCAATTGAGTAAAATTAAGCATGCACTGATACCACATGATGGAAATAGTAGACATGCGTAATGAAAAAAAGGATCAAACCTTACTCTAATTGCAACTAAACACTTTAGTAATTAACATGCATTACAACCCTAATTGAAACAAAGATAGAGTTAAAAGAAAAACTCACCTTTACTTCTTTTCTTTTCTTGTAATCTCTTCACAAACTCTTTGCAATCTTCTCACAAACTCAAAGCTGGGACTACCACTAGTGTTGACCCGCTATTCTCCAAACTTAGAACCGGATTGTGAGACTCGAATGGTGGAGGAAATATAAAGAGATGGTACTTTTTTAGAGAAACCTAACTTTTAGATCTTTGTTGAGAGTAACAATAAAAGAGTTCTTGGTTTTATTTTGTAATTCTTAATTACAAAATTAATTTTGACCATTTTAAAAACCAAGATACCTTTCACCTTTGCCAAAAAAAACCTCTTTACAAGCAAACTACATTCAAGAGTTTCCTTATCTCACCATTTGTTATTCCACTAACTATTAGTGGGGTAGGTGTGCTGCAAGCAATAAGCCACTTGCATATCACATGCAAGTGATAAGCTTGTCAAATCTCAACCAGTGATATTATTTAAATTACTATATGGGCAATATGATAGTTTTGCATTTAAATCAAATTCATAGTTTGACATTTTCAAGTCTAAAGTTAACATTTTGACTTTTCACAACTTTGACTATTTCCATCAATTTTGAGCTTTCGAATATGAATCCATATTCAT
Organism: Cucumis variabilis; assembly: GCA_037974545.1. Classification (NCBI taxonomy): domain Eukaryota; kingdom Viridiplantae; phylum Streptophyta; class Magnoliopsida; order Cucurbitales; family Cucurbitaceae; genus Cucumis; species Cucumis variabilis. The sequence continues at coordinate 9,620 of JBBPDI010083127.1, forward strand.
ATTTTTAATATTTAAGTAACATTTAAACACGAAGCTCTATCTTAAACTTATAACTGATGACTATATTAAATATATTCGTCCATTTCTCTCTTAACCTAAATCAAACAATTCGAATTATTCTATCATAATGTTCTAAGTTGATTTCTTGTGAGCTAGCGAGGGAACCTAATGGACCTATAGATCATGGGCTCCAACGATCCAAGATGAACTGACTAAACTCTTTAGACCGAGTTAATCAACCTTCGTTAACTAATGGGTTATTCCACTAAAGTCTCGTAGTTACACTCTTCTCACTATAGTTATATTTCTGTCTATGTGATATAACCATGATAAGTAAGTTAATCCTTTACAGTTTTTTTGTAACCTCAACTGGATAAAAACATCCTTTTACCCCTAAGACTACATTTTGCTCCTTAAGTCCTATTGATCCACTATTGAACAATTGGTTTAAGGTCCAACCTATAAACAGAATCCCTCTTGGGCCAATGAAAGGATGGGGCCCATTGTTTAAGATTTCGATTCAGTCTTTAAGGGAACAACTTATCTACTGACCCTAGAGCGGGTAAGAGTGAATTTCGTCTTGCACCTTATGCCCCTAGTTATCCTCTCGGTCTTACCCTTGAAATAGGAGGCTTATTGGGCCACCGCCATTGAACTGCCCTCACCTATGCATATCTAAGGATAATTTTGGGTGAACTGAAGTTCATGGTTAACTCAGGATTAAGATTAAGTTACATTGGTTATCTATAAACAAAATAGTCAGTTTTATTAAAGTTAATAGTGTTATAATCTAAAAGCGACTATTTACCAAAATGCCCCTTTATGTTAAATTTGCTCGTTCTTCTTCGTTTGAACTCCGATTTAAGTGATTTTTATGTCGTTGGGTTCGTATTGAAGTCTACTTTCATATTATGTATTAAAAATATAAAAATTTTGAAAATATATATGATAAAGATTGAGAGTAGGCTATTATTAAACGAGTCAAAATTTGTCCCAACAGTAACGAACGAGCAGAATGAATTAATTCCAACGCAAACAGTCACAGGGTGGAGGATTTGCATGGATTACTACAAGTTGAATGAACCAACAAAGAAAGACCACTTTCCTTACCTTTCATTGATCAAATGTTAGATAGGCTTATCGAAAAATAATATTACTGCTTTCTGGATGGTTATTCTGGATACAACCAAATAACAATTGCACCTGAAGACCAATACAAGACGACATATACATGCCCTTATGGCACATTTGCATTTTGCAGAATGTCGTTCGGTTTATGTAATATACCAAGAACATTTCAAAGGTGTATGATGGCTAGCTTCTCAAAATTCTTGGAGAGATCAGTTTAGATATAGAGTACCATAGTTTTTCTTTAAAATTATTCCTTTTTAATTCATGATTTATAAATAACTTCCTACTTCAAAACTTAACATGTTCGTAAACATGGCTTCGTAAATCAATAAGCTTTAACATAAATACATTACATACTTTGAAATGATCTATAAATAACATACTTCAATACTTTCTAAAACATACTCGTAGATTCGTAAAGTAAACTTAATATTCAATCATCAAAATATGCTTAAAACATTTGATAAATAATCATATTAGAAATCAACTTCAAACTCATTTATTCATAAATCATAAGTCGAAATATCTATAATAAATTCATTTTTCACTCATAAATTATAGTTCAAACCCGTGGTCTATAGACTTGTCTGACTTCTTCTATTCCTGAAATAATGGAAAATAATTCCAATTGATTATATTTTATTCTAAAAACATCAAAACTTTACTTAAAATTTTTCAGAATATAAAGATGACCCATAAACACAAAAATGGCATGGCTGGCGCTCATAAAGTAAGCGACAATACCTTAAGAGGTTTTGTATGCACGCCTCACACACATGCCATCCTTATCACATGCGCGTAACGCAACTCGCTCGACCATCATCCATGCCCTACATTTTGCATGGCATGCCTTGCTTCCAGCACAACTCAAAATGCCTTAGAAACCTCTATGATTCCAAAACACATGCCCAACACGCCACGCGCTAACCTCCACTGCCTAGAGACTCAAATTCGACCAGAACCTTACTTTTACTTTAGAGCTTTATATCGTAAAATCCATGATTCAAATGAAATAATTCCTTCTACAAATTTGTTTGAATGTAATTTAAATTTCATACCTCAAAAGTTCAGCTTCAGATTTAAATGGATGAACGCTACAGCCATCTGGAAGTCCACCTTGCTCAAAATCACTGAATTTAGACCTTTCTCACTTGTTTTCTAACTTAAACTCACACTTCCCTTTTTCAAAATCATTCGGTAGCCCTAACATAGAAACTAAACTTAATTTGTGATCTTTTGAGACTAATTTAAGCCAAAACGCTTAGATAGTTTGGGAGAAATGTTCATCCCAAATGACCTATTTATGCTAAAGCCCATATGAAACTTTATTAACACATCCTTCAACCGAAAGTTAACTCATGTATGCATATATCACCTGGAATCAATTTCACCGACTCTATCTCTTCATCATCTCGCCTAACCAAAATGCCTAAGTGTCAAGAACAAACTAAAACACTAAGCCAAACTAAGCTCTCTTGCCTTGCCGCAAACCTCCAAACGCATTGTCATGCCTTTCTCGCTTAGCCTCTCATCGTCAACCTAACCTCTAGGAATTCTCTCTCGCCAAGCTTAACGCATAGATAACCTCTCAAGGTATCTTTCTCGCGTAGCCTTCAGCCAAACGCCCATGCTTAGAGGTTTTACTTGATCTTTTCGGCCACACATCAAAATGCAAGGTAACCTCTTTAAAGGTTTTCACACAACTCTTCTCACCTAGGCCACTTCCAAACGCTTAACCAACCTTGAAATAAACTCTCTATACATTTTGGTCGCCAACAAAAAACCTCTAAATGCCTAGTTTATGTCCAAAACGCCAACTTCAATACCTAGCCAATTTTTTTCTCGTTTCATTTTATCTTTTCTTTTAACCAAATTACCAAAGTTTTACTTCCATTTTACCTACGAAGATACATTCTCCAGCCCACTTCCTTATCTTAACTTTACATATAATCAATCCTTTCATGCTCTTGAAAAGATCCATGTTTAATAAGTTTTGAGGTTTACAATTTCTCTCCCCTTTAAGAAATTTTGTCCTCAAAATTTTAAACACTAACTCCCAAAAATTCTAACTCTCAGCTAGTACACTTGTTCCTCTAATCCACTTGATCTATGAGTAACAATATTTCCTTTCCTTAACAACTTATAAAAACAAAACTTTTACTTACATTCCTTTTGGTAAGATTGTGCTCTGGTCGCTGCTTATATACTTTGCCCGCTAGTTCTATTTTGTAGATTCATTAAAAATCCACTTTTCTTTTTCTAAAGAAATAACTTTTGCTCTAAAACCAAGTTGTCATACCCTGCCTCGGGCATCTGCTTGCTCGTTCTAAGGCGTGGTATGAAACCAGCCTAAGTGGTTCGCCTTTAGAACAACCTTAACTGACTCTTAACATAAATATATTAAACATTTAAGCAACAAAAAGCTTTAAACTTAAAATTCTTAAAACGTAGTGTGACCCATTTGAAATGCCTTTTAACAATGTCTAAAATATGAAGATGTAAACTTTTAATTCAACACAATGATACTTCTATTATTAACGTATTCTTTTATATCTAAAAATTTACTTGTCCTTACAACAGCATGTTCAGCTTGCGGAGAGTCACAATCTGTACCTGAAAAGTGGAAATGTAAACCCGATATTTTCTTAACCTATTCTAATTTAATTTGTTCTTTTATGTGAAAGGAATAAAAGGAAAGGGG
>JBBPDI010083133.1:0-13450 GCA_037974545.1 Cucumis variabilis
CATGTTTAGGAAAAAGATGGCCGAAGTAGCTTCCTCTTTGTGGAGCTCTACGAGAATTTGCCGCTGCAGAAATCGTGAAGGAGAAGGTGGAAGAATGTAAGGCAAAATTTATATGAAAGGGAGAGAGGGAACTAGGGTTTTCCTTGATGATGAGTGATTTACTGAAATACCCTCAATCGTCCTATGCATTAAAATTAACCCGTGTTTAATATTTTTCATAAATAAATTTTTTTAAAAAAAATTCTAAAAGAACCCCAAAGAGAGGAAAATTGTAAGAAAAAAGAAAAAAAAATAGTAACTTTGACCCAAAAAAAAAATTATATTTGAATGTCTTTTGTGTGTGTGTGTGGAGAGTAGATAGTTTGTCTTTTAATTGTTTTTTCTTAAATTCAAAAAATATATATATATTCAAAAAATATTGATAGTAATATTTTTAAAAAATGATAACAATAATGATGTAGAGTATAAAATGTTGGTTGCCAAGAAAAAATGCAATGTCTTTAGTTTAAAAAATGTTTATGAAAAGCAGGGGTGACGTGGGTATGGTTTAGGAATTTTTTTCGAGAAAATTTAAAAAAGTAGCAAATTTTATAAAATATTTACAATTTATAATAAAACTTCTAAATTTTATTACTAGTAGTTGACTATTATTATAAAATTCAAAATTTTGTTATAGCTTATAAATATTTTTATTTTGTTATTTTAAAAAATGTTTTTTTTTAATTTGGTGGGTCCAATTGGCAACCAATTGACCCAAATAGGATCTTCTACTCAATTCAACCCGAATTTCTTAAAATTTAAGTTGAATTGTCAGGTTATTTATTTCTTTTTCTTTTATTATATATTTTATTAACTTAAAAATACTTAAATTTGTCCTTAACATATATTAACAATTAAAATTTCTTAAAACCGAAATGCTAAATATCAAAAATCCAACGTATCTGTTACAAATTTCATAACAATATTTATGAATTATAATATTTATAAGTTATGATAGATGTTTTAATATTATTAGAAATTTGGATTAGATTGGGTTGAGTCAAATTTTTAAAAATGTAACATGAACCCAATACAAAATTTATAATTTGAGTTAGGTAGTTCAACGTTATATAAACATCTTTAATGAAAATACCAATAGAATGTCAATTTTGACTCGTTACAAGAAATTATATATCTCCCAACGCAACTTCACACCGTCGAAAGATAGGGCACCTACTAACGCCGCAATTAGAGCGCGTCGGGAGATATAGTCTCTCCCAACTCATCTAATCAACATCGACCTTTAGTCAACATCTTCTAACGTCATGTTGTGTAGCACTACAAGAAAAGGGGATCTCCCGATGCATAAATGATCGTTGAGACCGGGGTTGGAAAATTTTGGCTCTCCTGGTACATAACATTCAATGTCGGAAGATCCTATGTTTGAAAAAAAAATACCTTCCATTATAAATGGAAGGGTATATATATAAAAAAAAAATCAATCCCTAAAGCAAAATAAAGAACAAAGAAAAAGAAGAACAATGACTTACTGGCAACAAGGGGCAGTGGACGAAGGTGAAGATCAGACGACGGACGAAGTTGAAGACTGGTTGGTGGACGGTGAGGGGATCATGAAATCTCTGAAGCAATTAATCCCTAAATCAAAATAAAAAGGGAGAGAAAGAAAAAGAAGGAACAATTGCTTACTAACTGCGAGGGGCAACGAACGAAAATGAAGGCTATATCACTGATGAAGGTGAAGACCGAACAACGAAAACCAGACGATGGACGGCGACTGGTTTTCGAAATTCTTCCTCTCTCTCATTTTTCGGCTGGGGTGTCTCCCTCTCTCTCATTTTGAACTGGTTTGAAAATAAGTTTCCATATCTGAAGTTTTGGTTTTTAAAGGGGAACTCTCAACGTTGTTTAGGGTGCATCGAAAATTTCTGCACCGAGTCTAATGTCATTAAATATGACATTTGAAGAAGTTAAATATATTTTTAAAATGTTAATTAAATTTTTCCAGACGTCAACCCTAATTGCATCAGGAGAAATTAAATATATTAAAAAATTATAATCTTCTCCCGATGTCATACATAACGACATTGAAAGAAGTTTAATATAATAAAGAAAATTAAACTTCTCTACCATTATGCTGGTGTTGGAAAAAGTTTAATATATTAAAAAAACTAAACTTTGTCTGATACCAACATCAAAAGAAGTTTAATATTTTTTATCACATTACCTTATACCGATGTCGCCTTATGTCGTGTTGGGATTGCTATCCTTTTCCAACGGAGCTTCTACTGGCATCAAGAGAATCTTTTTCTTCCAACGTCACTTATCCCGACGCCTGTGTTGTCCGTTGAAAAATAAATATTTTCTTGTAGCATAGGTGTCAAAAGATATATGGAAGAACTCTCGACGTGGCTAATAATACATTGGGAGTTGTTGAGAACTGTTGACACATTTGTTACCACGTAGGCAGTTATATGAAACTCCCAATGCCTATCGGGCTTCATCGAGAGATTGACCTTTAAAATCCCTCTTCTTATCTATATTCTACCGATATAAGAATAAGGGATTTAAGGTCTAGGAATCCGAAGAGAACGAGTGCCCACCACCACTGCTCCTGCCACCACGTTACTGTCGTTTGCTCCGTCTCTTACGGTGCCGCTGCCACCTTTAAGTAGGTAACTATTTCAAAGTTCAAAGCTAAGTGCTCATCATGCCTCTGATGTCCATCATGCCTTTTTTTTTTCCTTCGTGTGTTTGTTTTTGTTTTTGCTTTTGCTTTTCAATTGTTTTTGGTGTGGGGTTTACTTGAAGAAGAATATGACAGCTGCCAAAGTGCAGGAGTTGGTGAAGTGGGGAAAGAAATGTGCTGCTTATAACCGATTTTTATGCACCATTGTGTGGACCCTGCATTCTAATGGCTCAGGAACTTGAAATGGTATGTCTAATTACATTAAATTTTTGTATGAATTCACATTTAAATGGAAATGCTTCAGTTTCGTGTATGTATGGATCTACTAGCTTTGGCTTAAGGTTTTGGATTTTGTGGTGGTTGGATGCTATCACTAATAATAGTTATAAGCGTTAATAGCTACTTATAGCAATTGATACCATATTTTTCAAATTGAAAGTTACTATACCTTTAAGTGGCTATCATTGATAGCAACATATAACAACTATCAATTGCTATCGATGATGACTACTATAACTAATAACAATCAATAATAGCTATTAGTGAGATTCACTAATTGTAGCTATTTTTTATAGCTTTCAACATAAAAAATCAAAAGAAACGTGTCATGTGTGAAATAATTATTTTTCAAATTAAAGGCTATCAGTGATAGTATATATATCATCGACAACAATTATTAATATTTCATCTTTTTTATTTATATTTAGAATTAATATTTCATTGTTAATAATAATTAATTATTATGTTTCAAAATTAATTTCTATAAAATAGTGGATAGAAACTTTTATTTTTTTAGTTAGTCTCTTTGTAATTTAAAGTTTAGTTATAAATCAAAATGTCATAATATTTAATTTATTTATTTATTTAAAATTAATATTATATCTCTCAATTATATTATTGAAGATTATTGAAAGAAGTAGAAGTTATAAAGAAAAATAAGAACAAAAAAGTTAAGTAATATATATAGAAACATGATAGCAATGTTTGTTGGAGAATTGATGTAGAAAATATTTGTATGTATAAAATGTTAGATTTTTATGAGATTAAATAGTTAATTTATTGCCTTTTTACTATTTTTGAATTTGAATGTTTGTAACAAATATCCATCGGTCGTCCATAGTATATACTGAATATAAAGGTCATATAATATTTTTAAACTAAAAATTTGAAAATGTGTATCCAAAATTATTGATTTGAATTTAGTTTCACCATATTTCAGTTTCAACTCGGTTGATTTTATGCTTATGTCTAAATATTAAATCTGTATCGTCTAAAATAATACTAATTTTAAATTTTAAAAATACGTTCTCAAAAAAAAATATTATAAATTTTAGAGTGTTAATCTAGAAAAACATAACAAATATATATCTTAACTTAAGATAATAAAAAACACATTGAAAAATAAGGTCTTATTTCATTTTACTTTCTCATTTTATCTAGAAAAATATAATAGAAAATAATATGGAAGAAAAAATTTCATTCTTCTTATCTATGTAACTAAAAAAATAACAAAAAGAAAAATAGTTTCAAATAAATAGAAAATAAGAGAATATTTACAAAGATGAAAGAGAACATTTGTATAGATCTCCAACAACGAAGAAATAAATATTGTCTTCTTGCATTTTCCTCTCCTCCTAATTGATGAAGTGATTTTATAGATTTATTGTTTATCTTATCTTCTCATCTTTCTGGTGATCTCCTTGCACTTCCCTCTCCACTTAATAGTGATTTGTTTTACTTCAAGAAAGCAAAAAAGCAAGAGATACCATATATTTATATTGAATAAATTGGTAGAAAATGTCAATTAGAGATTTTTAAAATGCTTCCTTGAACATATCATGCCTATAAAAAATCTTCCACTATCCATGAACGTAATTAATGTAATAAATATTTTTAATAAAATATTAAAACAGTTAGAGAAATGGAGAGGAAGGGTTACCACTATTCATGCATTGAAGTTGAATGATAAAATTGTGATCAAATAAATAGTAAGAATACTTATAACCAAAAGGGTAAAATGAACTAAAAAAATATTAATGTGTGTTGCACGTGTAAAGATTATATTGTTTGACTTTTTATATTCAAATATTATTAATTAAATAAAATAATATGTCACTAAGAGTAATTTTTTTGTAGTTTAATTGAGTATGGAGACTCAAACTATGAACTTCATGGGTATAATCGAATACACTTTGATGACAAATGAGCTACATTCTTTTTTAGCACTAAGAATAATTTAAAATGGAATTAAACAAAATACTGCAGTTTTAATTTAGAAGTAAACATTAATGTATAGAGAGTGATAAATTACTTCTTCAACCATAACAATGGGTCTCAAAATATCTACTTTTTATTCGTTCTTGATACATTGTAACAATTTTCTATGAATCTAAGATCACATATTCACATTAATTGTGCACAACAGAATATAGTTCTAAATGTGATATAGAAATAAATTTTATGCAAATGACTTCACAAATTTAACATAATAGAACAATTCAAATTTTAAAATAAAATATAACAAAAAAGAAAAGTGAAATAAGAAAATTCACCTTTAACTTAAACTTGAACTATCCCCAAAAGCAAATTAATGTCCTATAAACTATATCTTTCTTCAACTCTTTCTCTAAAATCATCAAGTATTAACATATTGTAACACCAAAAATATATTTCAACATAAAAGCAAAGCAAAGATAAATGATGAGAGTTGGATCAATCAATATTATATTATATTAAATAATAGAAATTATTATAAGAAAAAAATATATACCTTTGCCATAGGAAAAATACATGTAGCTTGTAAAAAAATTCAAATGTTTATAAGAAAATTATTGAAGAAATGTCTTTATATATAGTTGAAAAAAATAAGGGTGCGTTTGGAGGAAGGGTTGAGTTATGGAAGGGTTAGAGTTATGATAAAACTAGTTTTATGATAAGAGGTGTTTGGGAGAAGGTTATGTGAGTAGTGTTATGATAAGATGTGTTTGAGGAAAGGGTTATTTAGGTAGTGTTGTGATAAGATGTATTTAGGGGAAGTGTCATGTGGGTAGGGTTATGATAGTGTTATGATAAGATGTGTTTGGGGGAAGTGTTATATTGGTAGTAATGTGATATATTTATTATTTAATTAATTTTTTTTAGCAAATTCATATTTAAGTTCCAATAGTGAAAGTGAATTTTTTTTTACCAAATCATTCGACGTCGCCTGAAGTAATTGACTTAATTTATGGATTAATTTAATCCATATTGAACATGTTGTTGATTAGTTGTTACGTTTGATTATCTATTGTGACTCAACACGTAAAAGTGAAATAACGAGTGCAAATATATATACACATATATACATATATACATATATTATAAATAAAAATTAAATTACGTCGCATTAATTGTACTACATGAATCATTGGAACAAACAACACATAACTTGCAATATCATTTAAAAACACCAATAAGAAGCAGTTAACAGGTAGAGTCATAAAAAAAAACCATAACAATAGTCCGTGCAAGTAAAACAAACAATCAGTTAGCACCTCGTATGATCACTGTGCAGTAGTCAAGCGTCTCACCATCTTCCAATTTGAGGAAACCCTTCATGTCCGCTAAATTGTTCATTAGTATTCGATTGCATTGCACCCTTTCTAATCTAGTGAACTGAGGTATGGCACGTAATGCACGAACAACCTCTCTACGGACCCTACTTTCATCCTCGAGTGCCAACCGCGGCCACTCTGCAATGAGCCTCAGCTGGTCAGTTTGGCAAGCTATGGCATCCTTAATGACATCACCTGTATCCAAATTCTGCCCTCTCACTTTCACTTTGAGTTGTTCGTACCCGTCCTACTATCGCTTCCTCGACTAGGTCGTGCGATGTCGTCAGGGGACATGTTAAACCCATGACTGGACATAGAAGGAATTTCCATATCATTAAGATCCATGTGTGTAAATTCCTTAAACCCAAGAGGAACGTTCAATTTGACATCGACAAATGTCTCTGCACGGGCTCCCATTGCACGATCTTTCCTGAATACATACGACAACTCGTCATAATATGAGAAAGGCTTATTTAACAGGCCCTTGGCTGCAGGATGACTCTGCAAAAGGAAAAAAAATCAAATATTAGACTTCTTTCATATTGAAGTAAAAATTATATCAGTGTACAGTTATACTTTTCCCATACCCTGACCCAGTTGTCAAACAACTCCTTCTCAGCAACGATGCACTTCGCATCGTTATTCCAGCCGAACCCACTGTATCATGGGTAGCGTATTTCTGTGATTGTCTGATACTAGCACTTCAACGTCTTTATATGGCAGTCAATGATTATGGTCGCATGGACATTGCATTTCGACAACTTCACTGCCATCATTCACAGAAGTTGTGCCAGATACCCAGGTCTGAAGGTGCCATTGTCTGACTTCCATCCACCAGCAGACACCAACTCCACCATACACTTCACGAGGGTTGCCTCCTCCTCTTTTGTCCATATATGCTTAGAAGCACGTGATGAACTTGTCATTCTAACAACCATACAACGATGCATACAAATTAGTATCTTCAATACACAGGAAGGCAAAATTGTTAAAATGACAATTAAAACGCTAATGTGTGAAGGGAGACAATTCCATTCGTTTTTTGTAATGCATGCATACATTCAAGTGTACAGGAAGACACGACCAATACTAACTACAAACAAATATAGGAATATTGAATCGACACGCATAGTTTATTCGTTAAGCAATTGCCATTCATTGAACATCTCGGCAGCCAAATCATCCCTCTACTACGTTCATTCGTTCGAGTTCTCAATGAATTAAATGTCATCACCTCCGATCGTTGCGTACGTGGAGTCTCCCTCGTCAACGTCATCAATAAAATCGACTTCGTCATCTCGCGCTTGATGAGATTGTGTAGTAGACAACATGCTAGAATTGTTCGACATTGAATTTGCACGGGATAGTAGGATTTATCGTGAAAGATTGCCCATTGATCCTTCAAAACATCAAACACTCATTCAATAACATTCCTAGTGGAGGAATGTTTCATGTTGAAGTACTCCATTGCGTTAGCAGGGGCATTTTTTGCTCCTCGCGACTCTTGCAAGTGGTATCTTTGTCCTCTATAGGGAGCTAGAAATCCCTCTGCATTGGAATATCCCGCGTCGCATAGATAGTAATAACCTGTTATAAATGCGTCAGATCTAACTAATTTGATTGACATTGTAGGCAGTATACATTCAAGGCATAAAACATTTGATTAACCTTAGGAACATGCAAGCCATTTGGTCGTGCAATAACTTCTAAAAGAATATACGAATCTGCTGTGGACCCTTCCTAGCCAGCCAATACGAAGAAAAAGTCACCTTTCGTATCACCACATCGAGGACATTTGTGGCAACTTCGCCCTTACGTGTTCTATACCTAGGCCTATCGTTTTGTAGCACGTTTGCCTTGATATATGTGTCATCCAATGCCCCAAGGTAATTATGCATAATGAAATATCGCGCAGTCAAGTAGTTGGATTTTGTGATTGATGAGTAACAAAATTTACTGATATGCAGACCTCAAAGCACCTCCATCGTGAATCAATGCATGTGTCAGTCACTGGTTGTGGTTTCTTCAACAACTCATCATGCAGGTGCAACACAACCAACAATACGAGGTTAGAGTGATGGGAAACAGTCTCTCCTGATCGCACGAAATCTCGCTGGATGACTCTATTCTTGACATCGTGCGCCAATATATGCAGAAACATTGTGACCATCTCCTCAACATCGATGATTTCGGTCGACATCAGACCAGAAATTGTTCTCGGTGACATAAAATAGAAAAAGTTCGCCTGTCCATTTTCGTACTTTGACGACATGCAAGGTCGAATGAGTGGATGATACGGAAGTATGAAAGCTGCCTAATTTGATGCCTAGTTTTGTACGATGTATGTGTCATCCGTTTATTGTCGTTCAGTAGTGCCTCCAATTGTAGTACTATCTGATTATGGGTGGATGTGAAGACAGCTAGTATAGTGCGCATGTTTTCGTTAGCCATTTGAGGGTAGCGACTAAGAACCACACGATCTATTTTTGTAACTGGAATGCTAGTACACCTTCAATGCATGCATTAGAATGAAAGACATTTATTTACTTTTAAACTATAGATATGTAAAAGGAACTTATGCGTGACCAATATGTTGCTACTATGGGTATGTACTATACATGACGAAAATGTTTTTCCAAATTATGTTGTTCAGTTTAAAAAGCGTTGCTAATATGGAAAAAACAGTTGTGAATTATTTTAGAACTCAATTACGATGTGGTCATTTGTTTTTTATAATGTTTGTGAAAACTGTAAACCCATAATTTAGGAAAAATGAATGGTCAACTATATCTATCTATTGAGTTTTGCGCAAAGAAAGTGTGTGACTTTCGCATACTATTAAACATTTGTATTATTTTTCTTTCTTTTTTCTTTTGTTTATTCATATTCTGTCTTTCTTTGTTTAAAAAAAATTAGCATCTTCTTCATTTTGAAAAATTCTCTCAATTGCTAACAAATGTTTATGGAATTTAAATAAAGACAACATTTTGTGATTTTTTTATTCGCATATAAATAAGGTTGGTTATTTCCTACATTTTCTTTCCGAAATCTTGATGGAAATATTTTTTTTAAAGAGGAAACTGTACAATTTTTTTAAAAAAAAAAGTTAGGATGAAATAACATATTCCTTAGTTTGGTAGGAAAAAAAAGGAAAATGCTATGAAGTGAAGTTTATGTTAAAATTATGCCTTTTCAACCGAAAATGGTTTTATTTTATGGTAATCTTTTTTTTTTAATATTTAGTGCAAAAATAAGTTTTTGAGTTTGAAGAAATCCATTGGCATTTCAAGTTTTCATATTATTCATCTTTTTATGTGGATATACACTTTATTTACGATCTTTTCCAAATTAAAGACAATTTTTGAAAACCGAAACAAACTATAAAGTACGAAATGGAGATACAGATTAAAACATAAAAAAAATATAATTAATTAATAACCAATATTGTCCTTAAAGTCCGAAATACAATCAAGTATAATGCAAAAATATTAAACGACAAGATTTAAAAATAAAATAGTAGAATAGAAAGCGCCAATGCCTCGTACCTCTGATGATCGAAGTATGAAGTCGAAACTCCTGCAAATAAAGTAAGGAAATCAGTGTCCCGACCTAACACTTACGCATAAAAATAGTATAAGGATGAAGTGTATCGCTTATGTATCGTATTATTTGGAGGAATGTCGATGTCGAAATAAAAAAAACAAGAAACATTACAATGAATGAGAAAATGAGCCCATGTTAATTTAAAAAAATGTTGTGCCTCAGAGGAATTGAATCTGTTCGATGTAACGAGCTGGATCTATTAGTACAAATATGAATACAAATAATGCAAAAAAGTATATATAGCTATAGAAATGCAACCAAATAAGCATACAATATGAAGAAAATTAATTGCAAAAACAAGTATAATTCAAACGAGCAAAAGTAATCAGAAAACCCTAAATAAACAACAACATTATAATTTCAAATGGAATGCTCGGGAATGAAAAATCTAGTCGTAAATTGAAGTAAGAAACAAAAGTAATTCAAATAATTTTTCAGAGAAGCAAATAAAGAAATGTAATTACAAAAAAACTATAATTTGAAAGAAGAAAACAAATCAGAAACATGGAAAGCAAACAACAGCAATGTGATTTCAAATGGGGATGGCCGAATATGAACAAATATGGAAGTGAATTGAAGTAAATAACAAAAACAATTACAAATAATTATTCAGACAACAGAACTAATCACAAATAATTATTCAAACAATAGAACTAATCAAAAATAATTATTCAGACAATACATATAGTCCTCATCATCGGCGAAGATACAAACTGGAAATCGAACCCTTACCTCCAACCCTACCTTGCTCGAACATCCCAAATGCAGAAGATGATAGTATCCATAGTGTAGGAAGTGTCCAAATTAGAGAAAAAAATACCCAATCGACAAATGGGAGTCCAAGCGGCAAGGGAAAGTGGAAGGGAAAAACCAAGTCTGATTGCATGTTCACCAAGAACAGTGGTGAACATTCAAGCGGTTGAGTTTCGGAGGCAAATTGTAAAACCCAGCCATCCAACGAAACCGAAAGGAAGACCTATTTGTTTCGGAGGCAACACTGTGAGCGAAGCCTTCAATGAAACTTGGAAGGACGAAGAGTGGGAGAGAAACAAAATCAGAGGAAGATAGTTTTTTTTATCTAGAAGAAAACGACGCCCAAAGAACGAATACGTTGAAGATGATTTTAGGAAAAAAAGGGGAATTTTTTTTGGTAATTAAACCAAAATCAACGTAGTTGACAAGGATTGAAGAGACGAGATGATTTTGTGTGGAGATCGAAAGGATTAAACGAGTTTAAGGATGAAGTGATGTCAAGAGATTGAAGATGAGTGGAGAGGAAAGAAGACGAGTTGAGAGTAAATAAACCTGAAGGCATTGAAAATGGAAGACGAATGAGTTAATTGTGAAGACGAGTAATGGAAACCCTAAAACACACGGGCCCAAAACATGGGTTTGGGTTATTATAACCCAAGCCCACAGTAATAAACTGGGGCCCAAACACACCCTAGATATCCATATTTGTATTTATATATTTGTATTTATAATTTTCATCGTTCGAATTATTAATCTCTTTAGTTAACGTTGTTACAATAAAATATTATATATTTCGTGATCCATTTATACAATCTCATTGTATAGGATACCTCAACGCACATGTCTTTACATCACCAATAAATTGATCTTTTGTCGATGAGAAATTTCGCCGATGAAATGTAGCTTAATGAAAAATGTGTCAGCTTATCTAATGTCGATGAAATGTAACTGTCGGTGCAAATCATTGGCGTAGGTCCATCAGAAGATCCTTTGCCAACGAAAAAAAATGAGAGTTGATGTATACTAGAACTACAAAGTGTACAAATGAAACTATGTCAATGCTAGAAATTAGCCATCGGTAGAAGGTATATAAGTCAACGACACAAATGTATCATCGACAATTTTATGTCGACGATGTAGGAATGTTGTTGGCATACTCGTGTATTACCTGCAATGTTTACTTAGTGTCGGTAGCTCTACTATGCCAACGGTTATAAATTGTCGTTGGTATATCTATGAAATATTGGCCTTATAATCTTGTAAAACAAAATTGTTATAAAAATAATATAATGTTTGTCTAAAATCCGACGAAAAACCCGTAAAAACACACACATGCTAACAATAACTATGAACGTTTATCAAAATAGAGTTAAAATAGTTTATATGTCTTAGCTCCTATCATTCTACACTTTACTAGTACAAAAGTTATACGGTTGGAAGACTTCAACCTCTAGGAATGAAAGTCATGCATCATTTTAAAACAATATTATTTTCATGGAGACAATATGAATTTTAAGAGTTCAGTTCAGTTTTTGTAATGTGAATAATAATAATGATGATGATGATGATGATGATGATGATGATGATGCGCTTTTCGATTGCCAATACAAATTAAATTGTAATTGAATTATGCTAACTGAAGCTCCAAAAACTGGTACAACGATGCAAATCATATCTAAATATAAATATGAATATTTTTTATGATTTATAATTTGAGTTAGTTAAACTTCTAAATTTTTATAAGCTAATCAATTTAAACCATTCATTACAATTACATTTGAACATTGATCAATTGGTATTACATAGGTGTAGACATTTCAATTTTCACTTTTATAAAATGAACGATCAAAATAAGTGTATGGAGAATTTTAAAAGAAAATTTGACGCTAAAATTCTAATTAATTAATATATGAAATTTCTAGGATCTAATCAATACAATTATAAATTTTAGTGATATCTTCTAATGAAGGGCGTAAATGGATACATTTTCCTTTTTAATCTTTTTTTAAAAAATAGTACAAAGTTAAAAAGACTAGTTAAAAAAATAAGTCATAACCTCTTTAATTTTTTAAAATTTAAAATCGTATAATTTTAATTTTAGGTTAAATTAGTGTATGACATATTCAATTTTATAAATAAAAAAAGAGATTTATTAGATATAAAATTAAAACCTACTTATGGGCAAATGAAAAATGAAATAATTTTTTCAAAAGATCCATTTTAAAGCTTCAAAATGACAAATGATCTGAATTTTGAAAAAAAAAAAAGTCAAATGATGATTTGGTGATGTCATGATAGCATAAAATTATAGTATTACCTTTCTTTATTTCTTTTTCCTCTTGTTGTCTTCCTACACACATTTTTTTCTTCTTTGGCACACTTCTTTGGCTCCTTCCTTAATATGAAGTGACACCAATCGAAGATGGCAAGAGCAACACCAATCGAGCAAGAGTACTAAAAGAGAAATGACACCAGCCATGCGAGACTAAGAGAGATCGAGCAAGATGGGCAAGACAAGTTGAATGAGAGAGAGCGAGACTGCTTTTATGTATGTGCGGGATTGTATTTTGGTAGTTCCACTTGACTATGAAGAGGAAAGGGTTATTTGATTTTTTTTTCAAAAAATAGATCATTTGATTTTCACAAAATTTGGGATCATCCATCTGACAGACTCATGAAAAATTTTGTCATGAAAAATTTATCATGAAAGTATTAGTAGATGTAGTATAATGTAAAACAATGTACAAATAGGAGAAATTGTAAATACCATCCCAAAATATGGAGGTAGTTGCAGTTATACCCTTGAACTTTTAAA
>JBBPDI010083142.1:0-13449 GCA_037974545.1 Cucumis variabilis
CTCCAAATAATTTCTTCTTAATCAAACTAAGGTAATAAAATAACACCCGACCATTAAAAGAAATTTCAATAATAAGGTCTTTTGATTTTTTTTTTTATTTTTAAAAAATTACCTTACGATTCGAGGTGTTACACCAAAGCTCCAAGTATATTAGGGTATAGATGAAGAATGAGACTGGAAAAGAACTGAGGCAATGCAATAGAAATTTCTATACCGAACGAGCCCATATGTTGAAGAAGATGATTATATAGAAGCATCCCAACATCAACCACAGCCTCTGTGCCAATCTGAAATAAAAATGTGGCTGATGGAATAGAGACACTAGAGGCATGAGAAGAGGGAAACCAGTTAGATGTCAATCTTATGCAAGATTGTATATTTCACACTTAAAGAAGCAACAAGAATTCCAGTAGCAGGCCAAAATGAAAGAGAACCATCGGTTAACACAGAAGCCAAAGTAGCCGTAGAAAGAGCAGGCTGGGCAGGATCCTCAGAGGGATGGAGATCAAGAAACTGGTTGATCACAGATAGAGACAACACAAGACGATGTCTACGAACATAAACCACTTGATAATCATGGCTACTCTGATCATTAAAATCAGTGGAAAGATTTGCAATAACTTCTCGGATCAGTTAAGGATAAACAGGACCAACATTATGCGTGAGAGACCAGCCTAAGAAACCAACCCCATGACAGCCACACACGACTGATGCTGATCAGACACGTTGACTTCATTTGCAAAACGATGCTGCACTACATACTTTCATCGTTGAGCATTCTTTTCATGATGATCAAAAATGTCATCAATGGGAACGGAGGGTAAGCCAACGCATAAAGGACGTCACTGAAAACTACGACGAGAGATATGAACTATCGATACACTTTTATGGTGTGTTGGAGATGGTTCTCTCGACATAGTTGTTCTGACGTACCTCCTGATGTTGCACAATACGTCAGGAGACCCATTCTTGACGTCTTCTCATTCTCTTCCGATATCGTAGTACGTTGAAAAAAACTGAATCTCTTGTAGTGTAACAATTTAAAAATAGTTTTCCTACTTTCCTAAAGTAAACCTCATAATTTTTCATTCTTCTTGTGAGCCTTAAGAAAAAACCCCGCAATTATCAATCACACATACGTGAAGAAAAGTTTTGTATCCTGTATAAACGATCTTGTACTTAGTCTAAATGATCATGTACCAGTCTAAACAATCTTGTACTTAGTCTAAACGATCTTGTACCCTTTGTACTAAGTCTAAACGATCTTGTATTGTTTGCAACACCCAAAAAATTATGGTAATTTTAAATTTAATTATCATAGGTTAATTTAGTTCTATTGAAATAATTTGAGTGTTATTTTAGATAATTGTTGAGAATTATTTGTTCTTGTGGGAATTATGATTAATTAAATATTTATTGGAAGTATATTTAATTAACTATTGAATTTGGTAAAATTATTTCGGTGAAATTTAAAGATTTTAATTAATTGTGTATAAATATATAAGGACAATTAATTAAGTTATGGAAGATAAAAATAATTATATTATTAGGAATAATATAATTATTTAGAACGATATATTATTATATTGATTTTTGGGAAGTAGATAAAAGATCATTTGATAAAGGATTTAATGAGGAGAGAGAAAGAAATTATTGGTTTGTTTGGAAAAGGAAAAGGAAAAGGAAAAAAGAGAAGTAATAATATATTTATTTTTATTATTTTTTAAACAGAACCTTTCGTTATGCGTGCACACCATTCTCATCACTATTCACCTTCTTCATCCAAGGAAAAAAAATGCTAGCCTATCATCACTCTTCTCCGTTCATCTCACCAACAGTCATGCACCCTCATCGTCCTCCTCTCCATCAACGAGCAGACAGCCAAAGCCTTCGTCTGCGCACCATCTTC
Organism: Cucumis variabilis; assembly: GCA_037974545.1. Classification (NCBI taxonomy): domain Eukaryota; kingdom Viridiplantae; phylum Streptophyta; class Magnoliopsida; order Cucurbitales; family Cucurbitaceae; genus Cucumis; species Cucumis variabilis. The sequence goes on from JBBPDI010083142.1 coordinate 1,910, forward strand.
CTTTTCACGTTAAGCTGTGTTGTTTTCATCTGCCACTGTCTTCGCGTCACCGTCACTTTATCTCAAACCACCATGTCGCTTGTAGGTCTTCGTTCAAGCTCTGTGTTCAAGCCATCGTCTCAAGGTAAGGGTTTTGGGTTTTGGTTCAACTTAGTTGTGAGTCGAGCCGTTTTGAGCTTCTTTTTGTTAAGCCAGTCGTTAGTTGAGCCAATTTGTTATTTTGGTGAGAATTTGATTGGGTTTTGGTTCTCCCATTAAATTTAAATTATAGATTCAAGTTGGATTATTTTCTTAAAGAGTTGAATGACTATTTTTGGATTAGCCATCTATGCAAATTATCTTAAGGGTTGAATTGGTTTCACTCTCTTTGGTTGGTAAGTTTGAAAGCCTAAGTAATTAATTGTTTGATGTTGGTTATCAAACTATTTATTTAAATCTTATTTATGTTTAGGATTTGTCTGTTTGAAGAGCTTGATTGTCGCTATTAGGAATAAATTTTGTTACGCTAATCTCGAGGTAAGAGATTCTACTACTAGATTTTCAAAACAGAATTAAGAGCTACATGTATTTTTCATTATGCATTGATGTAGCTAAGGCGCATAATATGACTGATATGAATGACTGATATAGATGGCTACATAGATGACTGATATGCTATGACTGAGATATGTTATGACTCGAATATGATATAACTATGTTATGATATTTATGATATACTATATGTTATATACTGAGGTGTTTTGTTAACTTTGTCTGTTAGGGTTGTACCTAAATAGGTGTTGTAAAGACCCAACTCTTTATACTAAGTTGTGGTCATTACCACTAAAACAAATAAAGACTTTTTTATTTAAAATAAAAGAAGATAATAAATTTAAAGGAAAAACTTCAAATATTCATTTATAAATTATAAATAAAGTATTCAGAGATAAAATAATAAATAAAATGCTAATTTGGGCCCTATTTAAAATAAAAAGAAAATATCATAAGAGTACTCATGAGTTTAAAAATAAAATATTGTAAATCAAAATATTGAAAACATAAAGGCAGAAGCAATCATAAACTTTCCACTACGACGAACAAGGGTAACTTCTTGTCATTCGTCAACTTTCCTCTCTATCTCTACCTTTCCCTCAAAAATTAAACATAGAAAAAGTGAGTATAAACATATACTCAGTAAGAGACTCACTACTAGTCCCACTAGGTGTCTGTTAACTTCCCATTAGGATCTTGTAAGAAGGTATCCCATAACTATTGTAGTCCCGATCGTACATTATCTACTGATCACGAAGGAACACATCTGGTTTTCGGTGATTCTAAAAGAACACCTAAGAGAAACTAGTCTTCGACGACCCGAAGGAAGGCCTAAGAGAATTGGGCTAAAAGTGACCTTGTCGAATCCCTCATAAAAGTTAGCCACATAGGCATAAGCCACATAAACATAAATAGGTGGTGATCCCAAGTAACACCCACATGAGTACGACTCTAACAGACAAAGCTAACAAAACACCATAGCTTATACACGTAGAATAACATAAATATCATATCTCAGTCATACATATCTCAATCATAATATATCTAAATTATAACATGTTTCATTCATAACATATCTCAATCAATCATATCTCAGTCATCCATAACAGTCATCTATGTAGCCACCTATATCAGTCATCCCTAACAAAAGTCACATCATGCATCCATGCGGCATTAATGCATATTAAGGGAAACATACATGCAAGCTCTCCAATTTATTGTCGAAGGTCTAATAGTAGAATCTCTTACCCTGAGATTTGATTAATAAAGTTTAATTCTAATGGAAAAAATCGAAGTTTTCAAATAGAAAAATCCTAGACCAAAGCAAGATTTAAAATAATAGTTTGATAACCAACATCAAACAATTAATTACTTAGGTTCCCAAGCTTACCAAGGAAGAGGGTGAAACCAAATCAACTTTTAAGGTAGAACTCTCTAATACTCGCTCCAAAGAATTTAGCCAAAAACCATCAGGGAACAAAAAATATACCTTAATTCCACACTTTAAACTATTTAAGATTCAAAGAACAATTATTTGGGTGTACCAAACCCAACAAAACTGACAAAAACAGCAACTGGCTTAATCTGGTGGCTTGGCTAACCAAAGAAGCTCAAAACGGCTCGACTGAGGAAGAAGGCTTGGATTCGGCTCAGGTGAAGAGGGAGGTCTTATGTGTGCAGCTTGGAAAACGTAGGCGACTTGGATTTGAAGGAATGACTCTCGAACATGAAGACAGGCTCAGTTGGGCTCTTGATTGGCAAACGCAAGGACGACTGACGAAGCAGTTGTGCAACGAAAGGCTACGTCTGGCGAGCAGAGGAGACTCGCAAATAGAGTAGATATGAAAACAAAGATGTATACCCTCAGCTTGTGAAAAACTTGGACGAAAATGCAGGTAGGGTCTTGATCTCAGCTGGTCGAAGGTCTTCGGCATCGTTTGAGCAAGCGGCGGATTACAAAGATGATCGAAAAAGCGACAACGATAGCGGCTAGCCCTTTCTAGGGTTTCTTGAATGAAGAAGAAGGTGAATAGTTGCTTGCACATAACTTGAGAGGCTCTATATAATATAATAATAATACTATTAATTATTATTATTATTATTTTCTTTTTATTTAAATACTTCTTTTTCCTTCTTTCATTTTTCAATTACAAAACCAATAAAATCTTATTCTTTCTCCTCATTAAATACCATCAAATCAAACTTTTTATCTCTTTCAAAAATATAAAAAATATATTATTCTTAATAATTATATTTGTTGAGCAAGAAATTTTGACAAATTAAATTATGCCATGTCATCACAGCAAAATTATGATGATTATAATTTAATTGGATTTGGGTAGTCAAGTATTCTCATATCCAACCCAATTAAAGCCCTTGATAAAAACTTGAGCCAAACAAGGATAATAGATCCAAGCTCAAGTCCAACAGTTAAATGGGCCCAAGCCCAGCAAACAAATGGGCCCAAAACCCAAATCCAAATCCAACAGGCAAAATGGACCCAAGACCAAGCCCACAAGCAAATGGGTCCAAGCCCAACAAGCAAATGGGCCCAAGCCCACATAAAGTCCATAAAATTTTTCTATAAATAGAGACATTTGCCATTCATTTGAGGGGATCTTTGGTTGAAGGAAGAATTGAAGCTCTAAAGTACTGAAGCTCTGAAGAATTGAAGATTCAAACTTCTAAAAAGCTCTCAAGACATGCAAGTTCTTATCAAGCTCGAGATTAACATTTTCTGAAAGATTAAAGACTTGAAAGATTAAACTTTTCTTGGATTCCAGAACATTGAAGCTCAAATTGACTAACAACTACAACAACCTAAAGATCGAAGATCAAGAAGTTCTAAGTTTTAACTTGTATTCTAGAGAAACCATCAAAGGAGTACATATTAGAGATTATATCCGCTATATAAATCAATATACAAAGTTCAATTACACGAATTACATTTCTTCAAAATCTCTACCTTTCATCTCTTTCTCTTTTGAAGATCTAAAGAAATCATGACATCCAAAGGAAACACTTCCAAAGCTCAAAATGATATTGGCATGTAGTCAAATACTATCCTTTGAGGTTTCAAAGAACATTTGGGAACAAATGTCCTAGCCACCTAAATGTGAAATTGTAATCAAATAAAATCTTATGATTGACGAACACAACTCATCTTCTGAACGCTCTAATGAGAAAATGCCTCATCCAAATATAATGTCAGTTATGGTGACTAGTGTGGACACATGTGAAGAGAGAATGGTTGAGCCTGAAAAAAAGATCAACATGCTCATGAAGGCCTTTGAAGAAAGGGATAATGAGATTGCATCTCTCAAGAATCATATCGAGCATCGTGATGCTTCTGAATCAAGCCATATACATACTATCAAGAACACTGACAAAGGGAAGGCAGTTATGCAAGAAAGTAACCCACAAAATTTGACCTTAATTGCATCGTTATCTGTTTAGCAGCTGCAGGAGATGATTGCAAACTCCATCAAAACTAAATATGGTGGACCCGCTCAAATTTTCTCTTTGTATTCCAAACTATATACGAAGAGGATTGACAATCTCATAATGCAGAATGGATACCAACCACCCAAGTTCCAATAGTTTGATGGAAAGGGAAACCCAAAACAACATGAAATTGCTGGTGTGCAAGGAGATTTGTTGATAAAACAGTTTGTCTGAAATTTCAAAGGAAATGCCTTCGACTGGTACATTGACCTGGAACATGAACCCATTGAATAATTGAGAGCAGCTTGAGGGGGACATTCTCAATTGCTTCTACAATACTTGACGTATCGTCAGCATAATGGAGTTGACAAACACCAAACAACAAAAGGGAGAGTCAGTCATCAACTACATAAACCGATGGAGAGTTCTAAGCCTAGATTGTAAAGACAAGCTCACAGAAATGTCTACAATTGAGATGTGCATCCAAGGCATGCATTGACAACTTCTCTATATTTTGCAGTTGATAAAACTATGCACATTTGAAGAGTTGGTGACTCGTGCCCATGATATGGAACTAAGTATTGCCAATAGAGGAGCAAAAGATTTCTTGGCGTTTCAAAATGAGAGTTGACAAGAATAAAATTGATGACACTAAAAAGATTGCAAATAGTGTCATAAATGAGTCTATGATTATTCATGCAACTCCTTTGAAATCTTTCTCTAAAAGAAAAGAAACAAAAATTAAAGAAAAGTATGATGGCAACGAAAAGCTATGCCCAACTCTTATAGAAAGACAGAAAAAAGTTTATCCATTTCCTGACTCTGATGTTACAGGTATGTTAGAGCAGCTGCTAAAGAAGAAACTTATTCAATTGCCAGAATGTAAACAACTGTAACAAGCAAGAAAAGTAGATGATCCTAAATACTGTAAGTGTCATCGGATCATTAGTCAACTTGTTGGAAAGTGTTTCGTGTTAAAGGAGTTGATTCTAAAGTTAGCTCGTAAAAAGAAGATCGAGTTGGATATTCATGAATTAGCTGAGACGAATCATGTTGCGATCGAGATGACTTCAAGTGTTCCACCATTAAACACAAATTTATGATCAAAGGAAAAGCTTAATTCAATTTGGGACTTTCAGACCTATAATTGTCCAATTCCAACAAAGGATCGTGACGATAGACTCCCAAAACAAAGAAAAGCCTGTTGAAAATGATGATGAAGGATGGATACTCGTGACTCGTCAAAAAGGAAGACAACCAAATTTTATTCAAAAGGAGTCATCATTCCATCAAAAGCATACAAAAGGAAGCATCTCCCATAAAAAGAAGAAAAAATAAACAAAAAGATGAGGAAGCCTAACTCTATCAAGGGAAAAGACGAGGACTTCCTTTGGCCTCAACGGTCAATAACGTTAACAAAATTCCTCCCAGAAGCTTCCTTGATGTTCATCCCAAGGAAGTATTAGAAGTCATTGCATGTCATGTTGCCAGTATAACAGAAGTCGACAACAATTATGCATCTTCTGAAGAAGTTGACGATTCAAATGAAATTAAGCAAAGAACTTTTGCCTATTCAAATGCTAAGTTATCATATTTATTTCATATACCTATATGCCTATTTAGTCTATATCTATATAGTTGAAACTATGTTAGCTCAGTAGTTGGTTTGCCATTAAAGTATTTAAACTTCCCAAGATGACCACAATTAGAGATAATATTCAAACTTCCTAAGATGTTAAATTTCCAATGAAGAACAATAAGAACCATAATGATCACTCTTCTTTTTATTCATCGTCTCTTATGAATCACAATATAAACCCTTTACTCATAGTTTTCTTTACAATTAATGACCTAAAATTAGTTGGAAAAAACTCCTAATTTATTTTCCTAAAATAGACCCTTCAAAATCCCCTGAATTTTTACCAAAAGAAAAAGCTGATCAAATCCCCTTCTTCTTCAAACAACTCCCACAAATTTTGTCTTCTTTCTCTTTCCCTTAAAATCTCCTTCAAGCTCAAGCAGTCAAAGAAACCCTCCAATAATGTGAGCTGAAACTCATTAAAGGAGAGACTAAATTTTGTGCAACTTCAATGGAATGAATGTTAGATTTTGTAACAACGTCCTTAATAATTCCTACAAAATCATCTCCATTATCATCATCCTTCAAACTTTTCAAAACTTCACATCTCACAAAATCCAATGTCCATTTACAAAATTACATAATCATTGATACATCCAAGTTAATTTCAGCTTCTAAGCTCGTGGCTTGTCACACTATACCATATCCATGCTATATATTATTTTCATTACCAAGAAGGAGATAAAAATATTTATGTTCCCTATATATTATTTTCATTACCAAGAAACTATTCATATATGGTTTTGTTCCATTTCTTACACCCTACTGATTAAACTTAGAAAACGGAACGACACTAAAGTGAAAGATATTAAACACAAACCTATCTTCAAAATCTTTAAAATGAGTGTGGGTTACCGTTGATGAGAAAATGAGTGTGGGTCATTGTCTTCAAAATGTTTAGATTCAACGTTAACATGGGTCTTCGTCGCAGTGGATCTCCGTTGTTGAGAAGAAAGGTCATGGAGATAAAGAAGAATGGGGTTGGGGTTAGTTTTTTTTTTTTTTTTTGTTCAACCGTGGAGATGATAAGGAAGAAAGGGGAAATAAAAGTAAATTTATATTTTAATAATTTTTAATGAAAAGTTTGAGGGAAATTAAGGGGGGAAATTATATTTTAATAATTTTTAATGAAAATATATTTTATTATTTACATTTAATGATATTTAAAAAATACCATAGATTTATGACAGTTAAAAACTGTCATAAATTCTTTGAATCCGAAAAGTTTCATCTTTTTCTGCAAACATTTCTACAAATTTTGATTTCTTGATGGTCATGGAAAAGTACCATCAAGAAAATATATTTTTCTTGATACAATGTTTATCTTGACGGTCATGTACGTGAAGAAAAGTTTCCTTATTTTGTTGAAGAAATATGAAAAAACGTAAAAAAAATGTGAATTCTTGTTTTTCTTGATGGGCAAAGTTCCTAAGTTTTATTGTTGGTCCACAAATGTCAAGAAAACTATTTCTCAATGGATAATAAATATCAAGGATAATATATTAGTTTATTGACAATGTCCATCAAGTTAGTTAGCTTTTCTTGATGGATGAGGTCCATCAAGGAATGAATTTTCTTGATTTGCAATGATCATCATAAAAAAAAATACTATATTTGTTTTGGATTTTTTGATGGGTTTAAAATTTTATTGATGGGTTTAAGGTTTATTGATGAACAAAGACCAAAAAAAAAAAAAAAATCATTGGCAAGGTTCATCAAGAAAAATTATATCTTGATGGGCATTGCCCACCAAAAATTAAATTTGGATTTAGGATAAGATTATGAGCAAAGCACATCAAGAAAAAACTATTTTCCATGAATCATGAAATTTGGACCCTCGTTAACGGACTCAGAAAACATGATATTCATCAATAATATTCCTAAATCTTTTCTATTTGTTTTCAATTATTATTTTCTATTCATCAATAATACAATATTACTTTTTTAAAACTTAAATGTTGTAATTATAATAAGATTGAAATAAGTGACTTTATCAAAATTAAATTAGTTATTGTGTTCAACTTAATGAGTTGAATTGAAAGTTTGTATTTTAAGGGGTTTTTAAAATTTGTAGAAGTTGTAAAACCTAGCTAACATGAGCTTAGCTCGATTGACACTTATATGTGCCTATGGATAAGAGGTCCCAAGTTCAAATCCTTACCCATGCATAAAAAATTTGTAGAAACTGTTTATAAAATTGGATTTCAATGTTGGGTGTGAGAAAATGAAAAGTAAAATGGGAATCAAGATCGTGGCAAGCTAAGATAGGCTTTTCAATTTCCTTGATGGGAAAAAACATCTAAGTTCCCTTTCTTGATGACGAATACCATCAAGAAAACTAGCTTTCTTGATGGTCGGGCTTTCTTGATGTCTGCCTACTTGATGGACAAAGACCATCAAGGTAGACATTTTTTGACATGTTTTGCAAATCAAAAAAGGCCAAATTTGTAGTAATGCAAAAACGCGAATTTTGACATTTTGTGACAATTTCTTCTTTCCTCCTTTTAATTTGGGATGTATACAACTGTCATAGTAGGTAGATTTTGTACTGCTTTGATCATATCAAGCCTTCAACTACTCAATCTTCAATCTTTTGAAGATTGAATATGACCACGAAAGAAGAAGAAAACCAATGTTCAACGTCTACTTCCACTCGAACTTTAGCTGAGTAAGTATCTCCACATCGAACAAAGATTGACCTTCAACATCTATTTTTGATCGACTAAAGATGAAAAGCGATCAACATGAAAAAGAGAAAAAAACTTTGAAGGTAAAATCACTTCATAAAGAAAACAATGACGAGAAGATTCACAGTCGTGTCCCATCATGCATGAAGAGGAAGTTTTCTGTTGACATAAACACAAAAGGTCCCTTGATCGTGAAGCCAAGACTTATTATATTCACCAATTTTACAAATGAAGAAGGTGAATAAATTTTTTGATGAAAATATAAATTATTAAATGTACAACGCTCCTTATCGCTAGAGCCTAAACTGTATGATGCTCTTAGTCTACAAGAGCTTAAAAGGTGAATGGAAAAAGAAAAAAAAAACTCAGTTGAACTACGTTATGACTTGAAAAGCTTAAAAAGGGTATGTAGGCAGCTTAAAGTTTACTTTACTTTACTTTAAGTTCCGTCCCACAAAAAAAAAAAAAAAAATTATGCTTCATCATGATCTTATAGTAATGAATAGGCAAGCAGCACATAATGAAATCCAAGAGCAATCATACTAAAATAAGAAAATTTTCATTCTCATTTAACAAAAATCTAGCATTTACAAGAATTGTAATGAAAGAAAAATAAAAGAATGGGGGAAAAGTCAAAGTAGCAAGATCTATCTCATCTTCAATGTGTTGCTGCCGAGAGGATTCATCCACATCTTTTATCATGTGTTGTAGCCAAGATGATCGTCGTCGTTGTCATCTTCATCTTCAATGTGTTGTAACCAAGAGGATTCATCTCCATCTTCTCCCATGTGTTGCAGCCAAGAGGATTCATCATCATCATCTCTCATGTGTCGTGACCATAGCCAAGAGGATCTTCATCTTCTTCTTCTCTCATGTGTCGCAGCCAAGATAATTCATTTTCATCTTCTCCCATGTGTCGCAGTCAAAAGCATCATTATATTATTTGCATCCCTGATGTGTCGCAAGCATCATCATCTGTATCACCGATGTGTTGTAGCATCTTCATCTTCTCTCATGTGCTGCAGCCAAGAGGATCATCATCTGTATCTTTGATGTGCGGTCATAATTTGCATCCTTGACGTGCCACAACCATCATCATCTGCATCTCTGACGTGTATCATCATCTGCATCTCTAATGTGTTGCAGTCGTCATCATTTGCATCTCTAACGTGTTGTAGTCATCATTATCTGTATCTTTAACGTTTCGTATCTGTCATCATTTACATCTTTGATGTGTGGCCATCATTTGAATCTTCAATGTGTGGTCATCATCTACATCTCTGATGTGTTACAACCATCATTATCTACATCTCCAATGTATCGCAGTCGTCATCATCTACATCTCTAACATATTGCAGCTGACATCATCTGTATCTCGGATGTGTGATCATCATCTACATCTCTGGTGTGCCGCATCCATCACATCTGTATCTTCAATGTATGGTCATCATCTGCATCTCTAACATGTGATCTTTATCTACATCTTCGATGTGCCACAGTCGATAGAATCTCCATCTTCATCTTTGATGGGCCCAACCAAAAGGATTATCATTAGCATATTCATCTTCAATGTGTTACAGTTGAAATAGTGGGCGCCATGATAGAGTTACATCGTCTATCATGTACAAACCCTCAAAGTTGAACCTGAAGAAGCAGTGAATGAAGCAATAGGCGCTATGATAGAGTTGCATCGTCTATCGTGTATAAATCAAAGAAGTCGACAAAATAGTGGATACCGTGATAGAGTTACATCATCTATCATGTACAAATCCAAGAAGCTGAAGCTGAAGAAGTAGTGAACGAAATAGTGGGCGCCATGATGAGTTGCATCGTCTATCATGTACAAATCCAAGAAGTCGAAATAGTGGACGCCATGATAGAGTTACATCGCCTATTATGTACAAACTCAAGAAGTCGAATTCAAAACATGGGTGCCATGATATAATTGCATAATTTATCATGTATAAACCTATGGAGCCAACAAAGAAGTGGGACGTCGATGAAACTAAATAAAAAGGTAGATGTCACTTTATATGTATCAGCTACTACACCTGTAAGAAAAATCAAACTGAAGTCAGAGTAAGAAAAATTATTCAAGAAAAAAAAGAGGTTATAAAAAAAAGTTTAAGATCAAAATAGTTTGAAAAACAATGAAAAAAGAAAAAAAAAAAAGCATTTGAAAGAAAACACAAAAAAAAAGAGAAGAAAAAATAAAAACAAAAATAAGAAGACAAAAACAAAAAAGGGAAAGATAAAAATACAAAAAAAAATATGAAAAAAAAAAACAAAAAGAAAATAGAAAAGGAAAGAAAAATGGAAATATAAAATAAAAATGAAAAAGAAAAAAAAAAGAAAAGAAACTAAAAAAGATATTAAAAGAAAAAGAAAATAAAAAATTAATTAATAAAAAACAACAAAAATTGAGAAAATAAAGAAATAAAAAAAAAGTAAATGTGTTCAAGTGGCGCCAGCCATTCACGCGTTAAAAAAATGGGACTCACTACAAGAAATTAGAATAATTTTGATGCCAGAAACAATGTCGACGAAAGATGCATCAGTGTTAACCACCTTTCGGCGACGCAACATCGGTTGCATCAACGAAAAAACATTCCACGACACATAAAAACTAGACATCACAAAAAGTTTTATATTAAATTTAATATCTTAATTTTCCATGATGCACAAGAATCAAACGTCGTGGAAAGTTTAAAATTAAATTTAATATCTTCACTTTCCGCGATGCACAAGAATCAGATGTCGCGAAAAGATTAAAATTAAATTTAATATATTCACTTTCTGCAATGTACAAGAACCAAACGTCACTGAAAGATTAAAATTAAATTTAATATCTTTGCTTTCTGCCATGCATAAGAATAAGACATCTTAGAAGGTTTAAAATTAAATTTATTATCTTCACTTTCCGCGACGTACAATAATCAGACCTAATGTTTAAGAATTAAATTTAATATCTTCACTTTCCACTACGCAGAAGACTTTCCACTACGCAGAAGAACCAGACGTCGTGAAAAGTTTAAAATTAAATTTAATATCTTCACTTTCTACGACACACAAGAATCAAACGTTGTAAAAATTTTAAGATTAAATTTAATATGTTTACTTTTTACGACGTAGAAGAATAAGACGTCGCAGAAAGTTGAAAAGTAAATTTGATATCTTTCCTTTCTGTGATGCACAACAATAAGACGTCACGTAAAGTTTAAAATTAAATTTAATATCTT
>JBBPDI010083154.1:0-13446 GCA_037974545.1 Cucumis variabilis
TCCTTTTTCTTTTTATGCATTACCCATTTAGGGTTTACCTAGAAATTTTGCACTATAATTTACCCAGAAATTTTCATCCTTCCACAGAACAACAAGAGAGAGATAAAAAAAGAAGATCTAAAATGCATAAGAAGAAGAAGAAGAACAAACACAAATCTTTAAGAAAAGTGAGGAGAACCGAAGAAGAAAGGAGAGTCGTCGAAGAGGAACGCTTTGGCTGAAGAAAAGCGAAGAGGAACAAAGAGGAGGAATGACCTTGCTCGTGAAGAAGAATGAAGTGAGGAAGAGAGAAGTCGAATAAATGAGAATAAAAATAAAAACGAAAGAAAAAATTGGAAACGGAACGGGAGAAACTAGTTTTATTGGTTCCCACTAATTCTTAAGGAAAAAAGAAACGTTTCTAATAATTTTGGAAATGAGAAACAGGAAACGTTATCAAACACATCCGTTTCTTACAAAACTAGAAATAGAAACAGGAAACAGGAAACAAGAACGTTACCAAACGGGCCCTTAGCTTCTATGTCGCAGCCACTTATTGTGTTGTTGATGGGTTCTCGCGACATTTTTATGGTACATCACGAGAACCCTTGTTATTTTAGTTCTGTGTTCATAGAACACAAAACCAAAACGAGGAAGAAAGAAGAGAGAAAAAAGAAAGAAGAGAGGAGGACGAAAGAAAGGAGAGCCACTATCGTTGTCATAGTCGCTGTTCGCCACGCCCACCAACCTCCTATCCTCGTTGCCTTAGTTCGTCGCCTCTACCAGTAAAAACGTTGTATTTTGTATGTATACTGTATGTTGGATATTGTATGTGTATTAATGTATATATATTGTATGTTGGGTATTGTAGATTGTGTATTAATGTATGTATATACATATTGTAAATTGTATGTATGTTTCTAATTTGTAAATTATAGATTGTGTATTGTATGTGTAAATTGTATATTGTATGTATGTTTGTTATTAAATATGTTATATGAATAAGTTAAATTAAAAATTTAAATTGAAATTGCTATTGTATGTATGTTTATGGTAAATTGTAAATTAAAATTGTATATTGTATGTATTTTTATTATAAATTGTAAATTGAAATTGTATGTTGTATTTATGTTTATTATAAATTTTAAATTGAAACAGTTATTGTATGTATGCTTATTATAAATTTTAAATTGAAATTGTTATTGTATATACGTATGTTTATTATAAATTGTAAATTGAAATTGTTGTATGAATAAGTTAAATTAGATTGTATAGATTGATAATAATTAGTGAATTTATGATTTTGATTGTTGTAGAGAGATTTAAATGTGTTGAAATTGTTGAATTGATAAAATTGCTAAATTCTTGAAATTGTTTAAATACTTGAAAATTTTTATTGGTTTGTTGTGGCTATAATGCAGTTATGAACATGATTTTTTTTTGTTTGCAGTAAGCTGTTATTTATTTAGAATTATCTTAGCCCTTAGTTTATGATAATTTGTTCGAAGTGTTAGGTTGTACTAACGCTTGTTAGTTGATTAGTTGAAAGTGTTAGATAGATTTTTTTAGTTTAACCATAGATATAGTGAAAGTTGAGATATTGGATACTTGTGAGGTGTGACTTATTCATGGAGAAAATTTAGCATTTGAGAGAAGGAATATAAGACTAATTACACGTGTTTATATTCTAGGTCTTTAACGATGGACAAAAGTTTGATGAAACTTAGGAATAAGTTATCGGTTGAGTATACAGAGGAAGTTTTCCAATTTTTAGAAGTTGCCAAGTATCACGTCGATGAGTACGAACGAATAAGATGCCCATGCAAGAGATGCATGAACTCAAACTGGGACTCATCAAAGGGTGTGGAGATACATTTATTAGCGATTGGAATATGCCCCTCCTATACAAATTGAGTATATCATGGAGTGATAGTGAACTTTTATAGAGGTATAGAAAGATTTGATGAAGGACTAGTAGTGACACTTTCCATGAAGGAACTAGCAGTGACCCATTCCATGAATAAAATAATAGTAATCTGTTTTCTGAAGACAGTGAAATGTTGGGTATGCTGCACAATTTGCAAGCAACGATTGAATAGGAACAAAAAATGATAGAGGAAGATTTGGAGAATGACATGCCATTAAATAGTGGTGTAGAAGAGGAGACAACATATATATTTTAGGAGTTATTAAATCAAGCACGTTGTGAGCTATAACCTGACTGTTCAGAATTTGTATCCCTTAACTTTTTGGTTATGATGATGCATGTGAAAGTTCTCAACAGTTGGAGCAACAAGTTCTTTGACATGATGTTATAGATAATAAGACGTGTTTTCAATGTGTGGACCAATGTCCCTAGCTCATTCTACGAGACCAAACAAAAATTACGTGACTTGGGCTTGAGATATGCGACTATTCATGCCTATTAGTACGATTTTGTATTATACTGGAATGAGTTTGCCGATTTGCAACACTGTCCAGTTCGTGGTAGTCTCAGTATAAGGTTCATCCTAACAGAGGAATTTTTTTTTACACAAGGTATTACTGCACTTTCTGTTGATATTGAGATTACAAAGATTGTTTGTATCGCAAGAGGGCTCGTCTGAAATGAGATAACATAAAGATAAACGAGTCAAAACAAAGGACGTGTTAAGACATCTAGCTGATGTAGAGGGATTGAAGCATTTTGATTTTGAATTTTCTGAGTTCACTTCAGATCCACAGAACGTTCGTTTGGAATTATCTTTTGATGGGTTCAATCCATTTAGGCATATGAGTATTGCCTACAGTATATGACCTGTGGTGTTAATTTCTTACAATTTTCCACATTGGAAATGCATGAAAAAGTCAATCTTCTTCATGTCTTTGCTAATACTTGGTCCAAGATCTCCTGGCAGGAAAATTGATGTTTACCTCAAACCATTGATTGAGTGATGTAATTCAAAGTTGGAATTAATTTCTCAAATGAACTCTCTACCATTCTCAAATGGAGAATGGTTATTTATAGATGTAAATGGTAGTTACAATCAGTTTGATTAGGTGTAACTAATCAGTTATATCAGCTGATTGGTTAAAAAAAAATAGAATATAACAAACTAACTAATAACAGGAAATAACAACTAACAAACTAACTGCGTTATTACATCATTCCACCCCCTAAGGATGGACTCGTCCCAGAGTTCATGAATCAGCAAGTCAGAAATTGTCTGGTGCATGATATGGCTTTAGATCAATGACATTGAAAACTGGATGTATGTGGATGTCTGATGGCAAATCGATTTTAAATGCATTATCTCCATATTTCTCCAGTATAGGAAATGGGCCAATCTGTCTGTCTTTCAATTTGTTATAGGTACCAATAGGAAATCTATTCTTCTTTAAGTGTACCATTACTAGGTCTCCTTTGGAGAAATTAGCTTGTCGTCTCTTTTTATCTGTTAATTTTTTGTAGGAATCTGTAGTCTGCATAAGGTGATCATAAACTTCCTTGTGCAGTTTTTGAATGTTTTCTACCATGCTTTCTGCTTCTTTATTAAGGTCCACGGTTGTAGGTAATGTAGTAAGGTTAGAGGTTAACCGTGGTAGCTTAGTGGTTCTTCATATTATTGAAGACGAATTCAGATTGAGCAAGTGCTAGATCCCGTTGTTTAGGTTTTGATCCGCTAAGACAACGTAATAAATTGCCTAGGGTTCTGTTGATTACTTCGGTTTGTCCATCTGTCTGTGGATGGGCTATTGTGCTGAATTTTAGTGTTGTGTCAAACTTCTTCCACTAAGTCTGCCAGAAATGGCTTAGAAATTTGACATCTCTGTCAGACACAATAGTTTTAGGTACCCCATGTAGTCGTACCACCTCTTTAAAGAAGAGGTTAGCTATATAGATTGCATCATTTGTCTTCTTACAAGCTACAAAGTGGGCCATTTTGCTGAATTTGTCTACTATCACCATAAT
This sequence comes from Cucumis variabilis, assembly GCA_037974545.1. Classification (NCBI taxonomy): domain Eukaryota; kingdom Viridiplantae; phylum Streptophyta; class Magnoliopsida; order Cucurbitales; family Cucurbitaceae; genus Cucumis; species Cucumis variabilis. The sequence continues at coordinate 3,932 of JBBPDI010083154.1, forward strand.
TGAGTCAAAGTGTCTTTGGGTTTTCGGTAATCCAACCACAAAATCAATTGATAAGTCTTTCCAAATGCAAGTTGGGATGGGCAGTGGGGAATATAGCCCTGCATTTGTGCTTGTGCCTTTAGTTCTTTGGCAAATGGAGCATCTTTTTACGAAATTATTAGAATCTCTCCTTAGTTGTGGCCAGTAAAATCTTTTAGAAATAATCTCGAACGTCTTATTTTGCCCAAAGTGTCCGACCAACTCTTCAGAGTGTGCTTCCTTCAGTAAAGCTTCCGTAATAAGGTGTGAGGGATGCATAATTGTTCACCTTTAAATAGGAATCCTTCAACAATATGGTAGTCATCAGCACTTATATAGTTGGAGCATTTGTACCAAATATTCTCAAAATCAATATCTTCATCATATAGGTCGGGTAAGTGTTTGAAGGCTACAATTTCAGAAGAGAGAAGTGTAAGCAGAGAGCTTTTTCTACTTAGGGCATCAGCTACCTTGTTTTCTTTACTCGACTGATTTTTGATCACAAAATCAAATCTTTGAAAAAAAGAAATCCAACGTGCGTGCATTCTGCTGATACTTTTTGAGCTTGGAGGTACTTTAGGAAAAAGTGATCAGTTAAGAGTATAGACTCTTTAGAGAGTAGGTAGTGTTCCCATTGCTTTAGTGCTCGAACGAGAGCATACAACTTTTGTTCATATGTGCTCCAGGATTTTCTTGAGGACTAAATTTTTCACTGAAGTATTCAATAGGATGTCCTTGCTGAGATAGAACAGCTCCAATCCCTGTGCCACATGCGTCAACTGTTACTTCAAATGGTGAAGAGAAGTCTGGTAGTCGAAGAATAGGGCCAGACGTCAACTTCTTCTTGATATCATCAAAGCTCTCTTGTTGTCTTAGGGTACACTTGAAGTTTCCCCTCTTTAAACAGCAGGTGAGAGGTGCGGCCAGGGAGCTGAAGTTCTTGATGAACTTTCTGTAGAAAGAGGCTAGGCCAAGGAAAGCTTGAATCTCCTTTATTGATGTGGGAACAGGCCAAGTATAAATGACTTCTATCTTCTTCGACTCTATGCTTATGCTTCCTTGTTTAATTTCTCTCCTCAAGAACATGCACTTCTTAGGGTTTGATGTAGAATTCTATCTCTGTTAAAACTTGGAACAATTCTCTTAAGTGCAGCATATGCTCATTACAAGTGGTGCTATATACAAGTATGTCATCAAAGTAAACAAGTATAAATTTGTTAAGGAAGGGCTGAAGTACCTGGTTCATCAATCTCATGAAGGTAATAGGAGCATTAGATAGGCTAAAGGGCATGACCATCCATTCAAATAAGCCTTCATTAGTTTTAAGGTCTATCTTCCATTCATCTCCTGGTCTGATCCGTATTTGGTGGTAGTCACTTTTTAAATCAATTTTTGAGAAGATGGTGGCCTTGCTAAGTTAGTCTAAGAGATCACCAATATGTGGGATAGGAAAACGATATTTCACCATGATTCTGTTTATTGCTCTGCTGTCTATACACATTCTCCAGCTACCATCTTTCTTCAGAGTGAGAAGGGTAGGTACAACACAAGGACTCAAGCTTGGTTTAATGTGCCCTTTTCTTAGTAGTTCTTCGATCTGATCATGGAGAATTTAGTACTCCTAGGGACTCATTTTGTAATGGACTAGGTTTGACAGTGATGCTCCTGGAACAAGATCTATGTGATGTTGTACATTTCGAAGGGGTGAGAGTCCCTTCAGCTCTTCTTTTAAATGGGGGAACTTGTCAAGAAGTTGCTGTAAGTTAGGTTCCATGACCTTGGCTTGTTCTTCCTTGCCCTTTTCAATAATAACTAGCCCTAGAAGGTCTTGTTCCCTTTCTTTAAGAATTTTTTTCCACTGACAGTGATGAATAATTGCTTCTCATTCCTTATTCCTTCACTGATTTTTCTTACTAATGGAAGTAAGACTACCTTCTTCCCCATCCTTTGAAATTCGTAAGTATTTTCTCTTCTCTTATGCAAGGTTCGAGTATTATATTTCCATGGTCTTCTTAGTAGAAGGTGGCATACATCCATCTCAATGACATCACAAACAATTTGGTCTTTGTATTCGCTTCCAATAGAGAGGGGTACTGCGCAAATTTCACTAACTGTGGCCTCTCCCCCTTTCTTTACCCAGCCTATCTTGTAAGGATTTAGATGTGTCTCTGCCTTCAGGTTCAACATGGCTACTAGCTTCTTCGCTACAAAATTTTCACTACTGTCGCTATCTATAATTACATCACATACCCTTTCGTTTATAGTGCACCTTATTTTGAAGAGGCTATGGCGTTGTGGGTTCTTTTCTTCCTTGGGAGCAATGAGTACTCTTTGAATGACACAAGAGACTCTTTCTCCATCATTTGCTTCAATCAACTCAGTTTCTTCCTCTGTTTCTTTACTATCTTCACTCATCGATCCTCCTTCTTCCTCAGCGAATGTTATGGTTTTTTGATGTGGGCAAGTATTGGAAAGGTGACCAATTTGGCCACATCGAAAGCACTTCCCCAATGAAGGTTGAGAGTAATTATTCTATCCATTGTTCTTGTATGCCAGCCCTTTCTTTTTCTCTGTAACTATCTTTTGATTGTCGACCTCCTTCCCTTTCCCTCTTGATGAGGTTGAGGGTTGGTCAATCTTGTCCTGGTAGTTATTCCTTCTTGCGGCATTTGCTTTCCATGTAGATCTCCTACTTAAGTTCTTAGATTTGACTGCCATCATCTCTTCTACTGTTTCAGCAAAAGAAATTGCCGCAGAGAGAAAATGAAAAGGTTGTAGCTTTACCTTTTCCTTGATATTGAACCAAAGGCCTTCCACAAATCATGCAATTTGGTGTTATTCATTTTCAGTCAGGTTTGTTCTTGCACTTAGGCGATGAAATTCTTTAATGTATTTAGTTATCGATTGAGTACCCTGGTAGAAATTTTGGTACTGGTTGTATAAAGTTTGTTCATAGTTTGGGGGTAAGAATCATGCCTTTAACAGCTTCTTCATTTTTTCCCATGAACAGATTGGTTACTTCCCACATCTTTGTCTATTAATTTCCAATTGCTCCCACCAAGCTGATGCACCAGCTCTTAGTTTCAAAGCTACTAAATGGACCTTCTTGCGTTCAGACGTGCCATGTAATTAATGAAATTCTCAGTGTTTTTTATCTAATCTAAGAATGATTCTATATTTCACTTGCCATCATATATGGGAATGTCAATTTTCATCTTATAATCATGATATTCTTCTCTTCAGCCTTCATTTCTTCTATTATTCCATCCTGCCCATAAGTTGTCATTGAAATTCCAGACGTTTCCTTGTTCATCACCATTTGAGGAATCATTTTCTTGAATTTCTTGCCATGCTTCTTCTTCTTCTTGAAAATCATCATTAAGGTGTTGCGGCAAGGCATCACCAGGCCTCCTTCTTTGGAAGCCTCATGGATTATTCAAGTTTCTGAGGTTTCCCCTTGCTCATCATCCTCTTATGTTTCCAAAATGTTAATCATTTAGAAAGTTAGCTTTAATCCGCTGTGGTGGTAGTTCCTCCACCCTTCGACTCAGCAAATCTACACTTTCTATAAGCCTATCGATCTTGCTATGCAGATCTCCCAAAGAGTCTTCAACAGCCAGCCAGCAAAATGTTGATGTCCTTGGAGAGATGGCGGCGATTTCCTTCGCTTCTTCTTGCGTACGGTCGTCCTCTGCGGCTGAGTTATTTCCTCTCTGACCAGCCATCCGTCCAAAGACCGGGGCTTCTCTGATACCACTTTGATGTAATTCAAAGTTGGAATTAATTTCTCAAATGAATTCTCTACCATTCTCAATTGGAGAATGGTTATTTATAGATGCAAAAGGTAGTTACAATCAGTTTGATTAGGTGTAACTAATTAGTTATATCAGCTGATTGGTTAAAAAAAACAGAATATAACAAACTAACTAATAACAGGAAATAATAACTAACAAACTAACTGTATTATTACATCATCAAGGATCTAAAAGAGTTGTGGAGTCTTGGCATTCACATGTATGGTTCTCTTACTTATCAGTTTTTTTCAGTTGTACGCAGCTTTGTTGTGGACAGTTAATGACTTTTTGGCATTTGATGAGTTATCTGGATGGAGTACGAAAGGGTATCAGACATGTCCCATATGCTTGAAAGATAAATCTTCATTCGGGATAAGAGAAAATGCGTTGATTTTCTTGGGATGAAATGCACTAATTTCGAAAGCCTGACCTTTGGATAGGATATGCCAAAAAAAAAATATTGTGTGGGTATCATCTAAACTCTTGGAAGGGAAAGACCCTCAAACTTATTCTAATGTTATTTAGGAAATAACAAAAGAATTAATCTGAGCGAGGATTTTTTATGTGCCTGCACAGGAGTTGAAACCCCTCAAAGGTCAACACTACTCCATTCTCAATTCTATTTTTATAAGGTTGTAGTCCGGGTAGAGGGCTTGTGAGACACGTAAATGCATGATGACAAAAAAAATATATACAAATATCATAGTACAAAATATTACATATGAATCAAATAAAAAACAAATGATTAATGAATCTATAATACAGTAAGAATAAAAGATAAAAATGTACTGGCTCGACTCTCAATGTTTCCAGTGAAATCGTCAAGCTGTCGCGACGTGATCGGTATGCGGAGTGGCCGACCTCTCCATTTATTTAATTTAAATAAGTAAATAATTTTGGAGTCGCCACCAACGATATTAAGGTGTGATTGGTCACCCAAAGAAAAAAAAGGTCTACGTTTATGAGATTTAAGTTCGGGAGTCAATTGTGTGTAGGGAAGGTGTTAGCACCCTATAGCACCCATAAAATGGTTACCTAATTTTATCTTTTAAACTAAAATATAGGGGTTCACAAAACAAAGTTTTTTATTTAGGCTTTTTTTTTAAATGTCCCTCGGTTATCAATTCACATCGAAGAAAATAAAACCTAAGCATGAATTGATAGTTATGGGTGGCATAAGCTCTAGAAAAATGAAATTTAATTTTGTTTTAAAAGATATTTTTAAAAATAGCAAAATAAATTAAAATATTTACAAGCCGTAGCAAAATTTTGGATTCTATCACTGATAGTCTTTTATCACTATAACATATCAATGACTATCAATGATAGAATTTGCTATAAGTTGTAAATATTTTATAAAATCTATTATTTTTAAAAATTCTCCTTTTTTATATTCACCTCAAGAATATTAAAATACCAAACTTTGATATTTTAATCTCCATCATAAGTGTTTAATGAGAAATTTCATGTATCTAAGAATTAATAAATTCATAGAAAACACTACATCAGTCCCATTTAAAATATGAAATGTGTTTATAATTTTGAAGACAATCTACTAATTAAATTTTAAATGGAAAAATTTCATGTATTCATGAAATTTAAATTATAAAATCCATAAAAAAACAATACTTTTTCTCTAATTTAGGGTTTTATATTTAAATTGGAAAATAAATAATAATAATGATAATAGATTGTGAAATTTGAGAAATACGTGTGAAATTTGAGAAATATTTGTGAAATAAGGTAATATGTTGAGATAAAATAATACAGAGAGATAAAATAAATACAGACATGCTAGGATGCAAAATAATTAGTTAATTCAATGATGCAAAATAATTAGTTAATGCAGTAGGATGCAAAACAATTGATTAATGCATATGCAAATAATTAACTGCACAATGCCTAATGGGTGCCAATTAATTAAGCCAACATGCCAATTAATTAATGTCAGATGCAAATAAATAAAATTGATTAATGCAGTAGGATGCAAAACAATTGATTAATGCGATGCAAAACAATTGATTAATGCATATGCAAATAATTAACTGAATGCCAAATGGGTGTCAAGTAATTAAGCCAGCATGCCAATTAATTAACGTAAAATGCAAATAAATAAGATAGTAGCCAAATGGATGCAAATAAATAGAGAATGAATGCCACAAATAATTAAATGCAGAATGCTAAAAATTTAAAAAAAAAAGGATGCGATGCTAATTAATTAATAGGTCAAAAATAATTATTAACGATCCTAAATGGATACTAAGTATTATAGAGAGGCGAAGCGGATGCCAAATAATTAAAATTAATAGGCCAAATGGGTATCAAATAATCAAGACAGATGCAAGAATGTAATAAACAAATGAAGAATTAATACAGAGGCCAAATGGGTGCCAAATAATTATCGCAATGAATCATCAATCATTAAATTTGACTTAAATTAAAAAAAAATTACCTGCCAAACAGACTTAGCTTATTCTTTCCCGATCCTTTTAAATTCTTCCAAATCACCAGCAAAAGAAAATACCTTTTCTCTTAAAATCTCTCAGAAATCTCCCCCTTTAAAAAAAATCTCATCTTTTTTTTTTTTTATAGGACAAGGTTTAGGGCCAGATTGATAGTTTATTTTTTAGATTATTAAGTGAAGTAGAGTGAAAGACTAGGGAGAGAAAGTGGGAGAAGGTGGGAGAGTGGAAGAAAGTGAGAGAGTAGGAGAAAGTGGGAGAGTGAGACTGAATGAACGTAGTGAAGAAGAAAACAAAAATAGGGGGTGGTTAAGAAAAAATAGGAAGAAGAAACAAACCTTTTTTATTTTTTATTTTATTTTATTATTATTTTTTTAATTTGTTTTTTTTTAAAACATAGTATTTAAAATTTAAAATTTAAAAATTAAAATTAAATTCAAATTCTTTTATAGAAAATAAATATAAATAAATAAATAAATAAATAAATAAATAAATGAAAAATGCAGGACAAAATATGATATCTACAGTTTGCCCCTCTTGTCCATCCTGAAAATATTTAAAGGTGTACAAAGGAAATAGATAAAGTGTTTGACCGATTTCTTTTATTTTTTAGGGAGAGAGAAAGGAAAAAAGAAAAAAAACATCAACATTAGCTGTAGGACTAGGTTTGATAAATATATTAAAGGACTTGATAGACAGGCTTCGGCCTCAGCTTCAGATCTGAGCTCGATTTAACCAAATTTCAAAAACATCAACCTTAGCTCTAGGACTAGGTTTGATAAGTAAAGGAAAGAACCTAATAGACAAACTTTGGCCTCAGCTTCAGATCTAGGCTCTATTTAACCAAATTTGTAAAAACATCAACCTTAGCTATAAGACTAGGTTTGATAAATAAAAGAAAGGACCTGATAGACAGGCTTCGGCCTAAGATTCAGATCTGGACTCGATTTAACCAAATTTAAAAAATATCAACCTTAGCTCTAGGGCTAGGCTTGATAAATAAAGGAAATGACCTAATAGACAGGCTTCGACCACAGCTTTAGATCTGGGCTCGATTTAACCAAATTTGAAGAAAAAAAACATCAACCTTAGCTCTAGGACTAGGTTTGATAAAGTGGACTCATCCTTTTTTTAAACTGAGTTGAAATTTAAGTTGAAAATATTGTGCTTTTTAAAGAAATAAATAGCTTACTACTCCATTTTACCAATACCATTAAACAACTAATTAGCATTATCATCATAGGATAAAATAAGGCATGTATCACGAGAACTTTTTAAGTTATCAAGCTCGCCACTCTTCATATCAAATAAACGAATCCAAACTGCGAAAGTTTACACTATGTTGTAAAGACCTAATGTTGTTTTAGTCTTGAACTTCACAAAACATGAATCCTTTAGGATGTAAACTTCTAATAGCAGTAATTCACAATCATAGAGATATTTGTCTGGATTTGTAAACACCTATATTTCCGTAAGTCTTAACAAGAGAAAATCATAGCTTTTACTTGGTTTGTAAATACAATAAGTTGTACTGAATCTTTGTTAATTAACAATAGATAGAACAATGGACTGATGAATAATGGATGTTTACTATAATTTGATAACATTTTAAAAGGATGAAAGAAAGGATTGACAAATAAACAAATGTTTGATAAGTATGATAAGAAATGATTCTTGGAATAGGAGAACAAAGAGAGAATGGTAAGGGAAGAATTTATACATATGGAAATAACATTCTAAGAACTAAATGTAAGTTTCCTAGAAATCCCCCTAACTTCTTTCAACACTACAAAACTTTCTATGAAGAGCCTCACACATAATATCTTCGAGCATAATCTGAATTCACAGGATTTTTTAACTCAACGCCATCCATATTGGTTAAAAGCAAAGATCCTCCTGAAAAAGCCTTTTTCACCACGAATGGACCTTCATAATTAGGAGTCCATTTTCCTTGATGATCTCTATGCTTCAAGACATTCTCATTAGAGGCTTAGACCACTCGTTTACCGCCCTTTTGAAATGGAAGTATTCTTTTTAACACCAAATCTCCTTCTCAAAAACTTCGAGGGTGCACTTTTTTATTGTATGCTCGCATTAGTTTTTGTTGGTAAAGTTGTCCATGACTTAATGCTGCCAAATGTTTTTCTTCAACAAAATTCAACTGCTCATAACGAGCTCGTATCCATTCAGCTTCATCTAACTTAACTTCCATGAGAACTCTTAATGAAGGTATCTCAACTTCTAAAGGTTGGACAACTTCCATACCATAAACCAAAGAAAATAGTGTTGCCCCAATTGAAGTACGAACTGCTGTGCGATATCCATGTAGTGCAAACACTAAAATTTCATGCCAATCTTTGTAAGTTGTTGTCATCTTCTCAATGATTCTTTTAATATTTTTGTTGGCTGCCTCAACTGCCCCATTCATCTTGAGGCGATATGGAGTCGAATTTCTGTGATTGATTTTGAATTAATCATAAAATTCATCCATCATTTTTTTATTAAGGTTCTTGACATTGTCTGTAATAATACCCTTTAAGAGACCATAACGACAAATCAACTCTTTCTTGATAAACTTGAGCATCACTCCTCTTATAACATTGCAGTAAGATGCTGCCTCTATCCATTTAGTGAAGTAATCAATGACCACAAGAATAAAACGATGACCATTTGAGGCTTTAAGATCAATGGGTCCAATAACATCCATTCCCCACAAAGAAAACGGCCTGGGTGCTGACAGACATGCAAGGGAGATGCTGCTGCATGGATCTTGTCCATATAAATTTGACATTTTTTATATTCCCTTGCATATTTTATGTAGTCTGATTCCATCGTTGTCCAATAATAACCTGATCTAAGTATTTGTCTAGCCATCATATGTCCATTAACATGTGTTCCACATATCCCTTCATGAATTTCTGTCATAATTTGTTTTGCTTCTTTCACATCAATACACCGAAGGAGCACCATATCATGGTTTCTCTTATAAAGAACTTCACCACTTAAGAAAAAGTTCATGGCCAACCTTCTTATTGTGTGCTTGTCATTCTCTGAAGCTCTATATGGATATTCTCTACACTTTATTGCTTGATGTCAAAATACCATGGCTTATTATCATTTTCAATATTCATTCACTGCCAGGGTGACCAATGCATCTGTCATTTGATTGTCTTCCCTATGAACATGGTCAAATGAAATTTTCTCGAAATTTTGAGATAATTTTGCAATGTATTGGCTATAA
>JBBPDI010083165.1:0-13442 GCA_037974545.1 Cucumis variabilis
AGTAAAGGATGATGTGTGGGATGAAGGCCTACAATGGACCACAACCAAATGGCACATGGGTGGACCTTATACTTTCTATTTACTAATTAGTTATCCATAACTCCTATTTCACTTCCCTTAAACCTTACCTCACTTCACTTCAAGGGAATGAGAATCAACCGAAGTGACATTTCGGTTTGTCGGGTCTATATCCAATCTAGTCTACTTATCTTATTCCTCTTTTCATTTTTCATTTTTCTCCATCATTTCATCCTTATTATTTCCTTCACAATTATTTTGGGTATACATTCTTATAACAACGCTTTTGGTATCATCCAAAAGATCTCGTACCAATGGAGATAGTCGTTCTCATTTATATAATTGGAATCATCTCCTTATTTAACCAACAATGTAGGACTTTGGTTGTATTAATAATGGTTCGTTTTCTTCTGTAAACCAGATTTGCAAACTTCTTTAATATAAAAATTTTCTACTTATTTGGTTGTATCAATTATTTTGACACTAACCTTAGTAATCCAATTATAATTTTCCACATAGCAACCTATTGTCACATGTAACTTAGCCATATGTCAAAGGACATCCTTGTAAATAGCATCACTCAGGGACATATACATGTATATATACATGTATCTATATATTTTGACTTGATAGAGGGTTTTTTTTTTCTAAAGTACCCAGGCTAAGTTGCATGAACTTCTAACTTAAAATTTAAAATAATAATAGTTTTAAATAGTCTTTTAAAAAATATAATAAAATGACAAAATATTTATATCCTATAGAACAATTTCGAAAAGGAAAAAAGTTCATCGGCCTACAATGCAAAATACCAAAAATACCCCATAATTAATTGACATCGAGCGCGCCTAATGTATTTGGAAAACGCGCGTGTAATATATTTTGGAAATAATCATTTAGATTTGACTATTCTTTCCTACACGATCGTTTAGATTTGAACATAACCAAATCTAAACGATTTTTTTCAAGATTCTTTGTACATGATCGTTTAGATTTGGCGAACAATTATTTAGATTTAGCACACTATCGTTTAGATTTGATTGTTTAAATTTGAGTAGACAAATCTTAATGATTTTTTTCAAGATTCTATACACGACTGTTTACATTTGGAAAATGATCGTTTAGATTTGACTATTTTTTGTATACGATCATTTACATTTGATAATCCAATATTCCAACGATTTTTTTTTCTTCAGGATCTTTTATATTTGACATATGATCTTAAACAACTAAATAACAATTTTAAAAAAAATAAAAATTATAGAATGAGAGAAAAAGACCATGGAAAGAAAAGAAAAACAATCAAATAACAGTTTGAAATTTTTTTAAAAAAATGGAGAAAATAATTAATTAGAGCATATTTACTTAATTTTTCATTTAAATCATATTTAATTAATTTTTTTATTTAAATCATATTTAATAAATATCTCTCTCATATCTTATAATTTTAAATTAATTAAATTAATTAAATTAAATTAAACTCAACTATTAATTAATTCTCCACTTAATTAATAATTCAATTAAATATCTTATATTTAACTTAAGTTATATTTGAATCATATTCAAATATAAATTTCTCTCATAACCAATCATTTTAATATGAATCCAATTTACATTAAATTAATATTTGAACTCATTCAAATATTTTATCTCTCATAAACTAATTTTGAATCATATTCAAAATTAAATTTAGATAATGAAGTTTGATTAAAATATAAACTTTATATTATAATGTATCATCATACATTAAATTAATTTCCAAAATAAATTTGAACATTTCAAATTATAACCAATATAAATAAATCTCATTACCCTTTATGAGCTAGGAAGAGGATCTAATGGACCTATAGATCAAAAGCTACAAGGATATGAGATTAATTGGCTAAACTTATTAATCACATTAATCAATATTCGTTAACTGGCCAACATGAGCTTAGCTCAACTGACACCTATATGTACCTATGGACAAGAGGACTAGGGTTCAAATTTCCACTCTTGCATTGATATATTTATGTGTCCACAGATATAGACTAATACCAATAAATTAGTCCTTCACGAGTGTTCGTAACACCAGATAGGTCAAATTACCATTTTACCCCTATGTTACATCTAAGACTATAAGAACACTCATCTACTTACCCTTACCCTAAAGTCGAAAATGAATGAATTTCATCTTGTGTGATTATGTCTTGTCCCTAAAATGATAAGCATATTGAGCGTTACATCTAGTGGTTACTATTTCATGGTCGTGGTTGGAATCTTATGTAAACTCATTGCATAAAATACCTTCACTCGCATGTCACCTACACGAACGCGTTGGATCATTGTGTTTGTATCAGCCTTATCCATATACTATAGATCCTTTAAGCTGATCTTAGTTTATTGGATTTGGGTTATTAAGATAAAACTAATAATATAATCAATAACATTTATTGAAATAATAATAATAACACTTTATTAATAACGGTCAATAAATTATATTTACAATCTACGAGTTTTGAGACATAAATCCCAACATCTCACACATTCCAAACTTTCACTGTATTTTGAAATCAAATTACTACCCCTCCTAAGCCATTTAGAGTGTTTCTATGCATGTTTAGTAAGTCTCTTAGGCCCTTATATTTTATCTCGCACACATCTCGCACGTATCTCGCACATTCTAAACTTTCACTATGAGTTTCAAAATCAAATTGGTACCCCTCCTAAAGTCATTTGGAGTGTTTTTATGCATGTTTAGTAAGGAAGGTGGAAGATGAAGGGAAGGATCATATAAGTTTTTTACTAGGGGGTGTTGTGTGTACTTTTGGTAGGAGGGAGTTTAACATAGTAACGGGTCTATGGGGTTCTAAAAAGGAGTCTATTCAGTCAGTTGGGAATAGTAGATTGTTGGAGAAGTTATTTAAAGACAAAGAGTCTATTTATGTAAGCGAGTTAGAGGACATATTTTTGGAATACGAAGGTGATGATGATGATACAATCAAATTAGCTTTAGTGTACTTTATAGAGCTATCCTTGTTAGGAAAAGATAGGCGAACCATAGTGGATTGAATTTTTTTAAAGATTGCTAATGGTTGGAACGCATTTGACAATTATGATTGGGACGAGATTGTTTTTGGACGCAAGCTTAGTGCCTTAAAAAGAGCCTTGGAGATGCCACATGTCAAGGGAAAGAAGAAGTTAACTAAGACGAAATATACTATCATGGGATTTTCATGTGTGGAATAGGTTTGGGCATATGAGTCTATACCTACACCATCACCGGATGTGGTGTAGATAAAGTAAACATTGATATCATACCACAAATGTTGAGGTGGGTGTGCCGATAATCATCAAAGTCTCATACTATACAGAGTCAGGTGTTTGACTTGTCAATGGTAAATAGCAAGCAATAGTAACTAACTTAAGGATTGCATGACTTGGTGTCTAAATACATTTGCTTTTTCTCTTTCTAGTTGATAATTAAGGTGGTCATTGAGATGACATCTGAAGAGGAGCAGTTGATAATTACATCAAGCAAACTTTTTTACAAACCCCACCCATCTAACCTTGTTCACACGAAGAATGGTGGTTCAAAAAGAGCAAGAGAAGTTAGTAATGACAAAAATGACTTTAAAAAGAGTAAGAAACAGAAGTCGACGTCTAAGATAAAAGAGGCTATTCAGAATCTCTAGGATTAAGTATTGGTTGTTGAAAATCAACTTACAAGTCTAAAATCAGATATTGAAGAATTAATTGAAAGGAATGATGTCCACAATATTGAAACACATTAAGGATCCTCAGACACATGGACCAACAACCATAAAAAGATATTTGAAGAAACGATCATCTTCAAGTTCCATGTGAAATATTGTACCTGGATTTGTAAGTTTGAGTGTTTCACCATATCTATGCAATAGATTATATGACTCTTCAGAAGACCTTTACACTCATTCATATGCATTTCTTCTGGCACACCATGCATTTTCATAACTCATATTTTTGCCATAGTCTTGCCACATGTCTTCTATAATATCATGTGGTTTGTATAGGCGGTCAACTCCCTTGAATTTGGACTTTATTAATTCTCCAACAACCCAAGATTTTGCTTGTCTATGGTCACGATTCAAAAACTCAAGAGAACACGAATGAACTTTGACATGCTTTTTAATCTTGAATATATTTAAATCCTTCAATCTCATCGATCGCAATCTTCAACTACACTTATTGTCAATGCATTTAACAAAAAGAACCTCTTTTGTAGATTTTTTTTACAACAAATTGAAAAAAAATTCATTGCTAAGACATTTAATCTCATTGAAAAATCTCTCTTGCAAAAAAATATTTGTCCTACATCCAACTTCTCACTTAGAGCTTTCTTCAGACCAATCACTTCTTTTCGCCTTCAACTTTCAGCTAGAGGAGTTGTAGTGAACTTTAGCTTTTCTTTTACAATCTTCTGTAGGAGCATCTCTTTGTTGTGGGATGTCAAACGATTACTGTTCATCTCAACTAGCTCCCATGTAAAAGTATCATCTTTTGAATCATGTGACTCATATGATTCCCATATAGCTGAAGTGTTCTCTATCATGTTATCACACAAGCCAATATGAACTTCACCTATATGAGCTTCATTCTCATCTAATGTATCCATTGTAATTGGAGGATGAGGTTTTAAGTTATGAACTTAGTTGCACCCAGCTATTGAATTGTAATACTTGTTTAACACTTTTTTGCTTTGATTTCTTCTAGGCTCAAATGAGATATGTAAGGGGACCTCCAATGAATTTTCACTAAAAATATAAAATTTTAAATCACGACCATTGCTTAACTCAAATGGAGGAGCTTCATTTTCCACTTTTATCTCATATATGCATCTTATCTTTATGTCGAACTCTATAGGATCAAATTTTGTAAAGTCATTTAATTCAGCCTGTAAATCTTTGTGTGTTAATTTTTTTACTGACAACAATGCTTTTTAACATACCTCCTTCATATTTTCTTCGTCCCTCATCCCATGCACCATTGTAACGCACTAAAATCCAAACATGTTACATCCTTAAAGCACCTTAAATTTTTTAGTTCTTGCAAAAATTGATTTGAAGTTAGAAGTTGACATATCACATAAAAAAAGTGTACGACTTATTTGCGAGATAGAAAAAGAGTAGCTAAAAACTAAACAAAATATGCATAGACGCACCCTAAATAAGCATATGACTAATTCAGCCTTGGACATTTAACGTTTGGAAGCTTCAAGATGTGTACGAGATTGTGAGATGCAAAAAAAAAGTAGCTAAAAGCTCCCCAAATCGCATAAGGACAATTATTCATTTGAGATCATTTGAACTTAAGAACCTGTGAGATGTCTGTAAGATGTTTACGAGATGAAAAAAATTACAAATAATTTTCTAACATGGTTTAAAATAACTCTGAAACAATCCTAAATCAACTTGAAACAATTAAAAATTATATTAGGCGTATACATCTAAAATTCAAATGTTCCACTAAAAGAAGAGGACAAAAAAAAAAAAAACAATATATAACACAACACAGTTCAGAGAAAAAAATAACAGAAAAATAAAAAACCTGAAAACTTCTTGGACAACCCGAGAACTTGATCAAAATTAATTAAATAATCTATGAAAATAGCAAGAGAGGTTGAGAGAAAGGGAGTTTGAAAGAGGTTTGAGAGATTGAGAGGCTAGATATCAAGAGGTTGGTTTTGAACGATTTCTTTTTTCTTTATGTTTTGTTTTACGTCAAAGAGAAGGGAAGAGAAGGTAAAATTAATGAAGGTAATTTAGACATTTCACTCTCAATTTGTTTTAAAACTCAAATTTTTCAAAATTAATCTAAAAAATCTTTTATCCCTCCAATTTTAGTCTATTTTTTGCAATTTTCCAACTTTCTTCACTTTTCATTAATATCCAAGTATATTATCCACGTGTATTTTATGTATATTAATAAAGTACTTTTTAAAGTCAAAATACCATCTTATATTTATCTCTTTAGTTAGGCCGTCACATTTACAATATACCATTTTAGTTCTCCTCTTAATAAATGTTGATTTTTCAAGACATTTTATTATCTAATAGGATTTTTAATTATAAATTTATTATTATTATTATTATTATTATTAACCATTTGTTTTATCATGCATAAAAAAAAGTAATTTCTTTTTATAAAAACTAACTTTTTTTTAGAGGTGCATTTAGTTCAACTATTTAGACGTTTAATTTTAAAAATAAATTATTTTAGAAAAACTAGGGTGTGGAATGACATTTTAATTATAATAAATTTCTCAAAATATATAGGATAGTTTAGTAATTATGACATCCATTTCTATTATAAAAAACGAAAACGATGATAGAATTCACCCTATATATTGTAAATATAATTATATAGATATCCATAACCTACAATATGTTACCAATCTTCCTATAACTCTCTATTTATTTCATGTTGTAACTTTCATCTCATTGAATTCTATAGTGTAACCTATACCATGACATGTCCTATAAATAGAGGTATGTGGTGGCTTTGTAAGACACACTACAATTGAGTTCAATTGTTCTCTATTTTCTCTTTTCTCCATTCTTTTCTTTTGTGTTGTTTCATTCTTCTTATTTAGTTTATTTGTTCTTATTTTATAACATCCTATAATTAAAATTAAAAAAAAATAATAAAGAAAAGAAAAGGAAGTTGAAGCTGCTAACTAGCATTGAGAAGAAAAATCTCCTGGCTTTTGGTCGCATAATTGTTTAATCAGAGGAAATTATATTACATTCTTTAGATCTCCTTTCCAAGTTTAAATTAAATCCCATATGTATTGTAATAATAATTATAGGAAATTTTGTACATATTCATATTGCTTTATTGTGAATGTGGTGTGTCTTTTTGTTTTGTATTGTAATAATAATAATAGGAAATTTTGTACGTATAAAACATATTGCTTTATTGTGAATGTGGTGTGTCTTTTTGTTTTGTTTCATTCTCTTCCAAGAAAGCTGTGGTACGACATCCAACAACTACACTTTTTAGTACAATAGATAGTAACACGTGCATTCCACCTGGATTTGTCATTTTATTTTAGTATAATCTGTTATTTTTATTTTACTATATAAAAAGAGTGAAATTTGTATAAATAACATAATATGAATTTTATATAAAAAAAATTACCTAAAAGGAAAAAGGAGAAATGTGAGAATGTTAAAATTTTTGTATTTGAAAGCTCAGATATTTAAGTTTAATGAGTTATGTAAAACAAAATATTTAAGAAAATAGTGGTTGTAGTTAATATAAATTTTCTTAAATTATAACAAATATTTTTGTTTGAAAGTAGGTTACTTTGACTTTAAAATACATAACAAAATAAACTACTTCATATTATTTATTATTATTGTAGCAAGAAGAAGAGTTTATCAATTAAAAGAAAATCAAAAACATAAAAAACGTATTTGCAATTACATTTTTTAGTAAAAAAAAAAAAACAGAATCAAGTCAATAATGAAAATATCATAAAAACATTAACAACTCACACAAACCTTTCATCTTCAAGCACATGATCTCCAACCCTCCATCTTCCACCTTCAAGCTCTCAATCTCTAACCCTCAATCTTCATCTTCAAGCTTCAATATACAGTCGTTCTTCACAAACTCACATAACAAAAAATTTGTTCCTTCATCTTTTAGTTGACAGTCTGCAAACCCCAACATCCCCACTTTTAAACATAAATTTTATCATAAAGCCACTAAAACTTCATCCATAACCTTACATATTCAAACCAAAATCAACAAAATTTCATCTTCAAGCTACTAAATCTCCAAACCAAGAGAAGACAAGTTTTAGAAAATGTAGTGAAAATAACTCATTTTATAGTAACAAAAATGATATTGCAAAACTACTAAAATTCCAAAAGTTTTGAAACTAGTATAATTATAAGTAAGGAGTTGTTTAGGGGAGGAAAAGGAAAGAAAAGAAAAGGACTAGTTAGTCACTTACTTGTTTGGCTCACGGTTTAAGAGAAGGGAAAGAACTTGAAGAAACAACTTTTACATAAATAAGTAAGAAATTGTTTGGCTCACGGTTGAAACTAGTATAATTAAGAAATGTTGATGGAATATTTTCTATAAAACAAATACAAATAAAAGTTGTATTTTTTCTTTTTTGCATTTGTCTAAACATTTATTTTGTTCGTACTGTTTTTTAAAACGACAAAAAATTATATTAAAATAATGTTTATATTTCATTTATACTGTAACCCCAACACACAACAAATATGTAATTAATTTTTAAGTTAATTTTGTATAAAAAACAATTAGACCGTACACACAATACACAATACAAATAAATTGTATTGTTTTTTTCATTTATGTAAAAGTTGTTTCTTCAAGTTGTACCGTAAATAAGATAATTTTAAGTGAAAGCTCATTAAATTAACGATAATGAAAGAAGCTAAAAATTAATCTGCTAGATTTTTTACATCTTTGCTTAATATGGGAGATTGAAGACGGAGTCAAATCCCAGATTTTGCTAGGTTTTGGGTATGGCTGGCAGCAACTTTTCAAGTCAAATGCCTTGTTTTTTTTTTTTTAACTATTTTTGTTAAATAGAAATCGAAGATTTAGTATGAAAAAGAATCTCATTCTTTATGGATGGTCCTACTGATAAATCCTTCAGACTACAGATGGAATCCTCCAGACGGGAAAGTTCTACTGGATGCATTGTCCTATTTTAGGAAAGAACATAGTTTGATTCTAGTTTTAGTTTGTGGTCCTAAAATAGAAGAAAGAAGACAAAGAGTGGAGCTTCTGTGGAAAATTCTCATTCTTTGCGCCTCTACGAATTTGTCTTGAAGTTACCTTTCTCACTGCACCCGAAAAGGGTAAGCTCTTTCTTTCTGTCCAACTCTTTCTCTCTGTCTTATTCACTCTGATCCCACTAGGTAAAGGCTATATCTACCCCTCCCACTCTCCAACTCAGTAAAGCTTCATAGACGGATTCCTATTCAAATGCTACCTCTGATGACATGGTTACTACTTCTCATGACTCAACCTCTGCTCCCGATTCCCTTTCCTTTCTTTAATGGGAATCTTTTATACTCTCCTCTGATGAAAGATCTAAATCTGGTCTTCTAGCGTACTCGATCGTTCTAACCTCTTCTGACCCTTAGACTGGGCTTTCTCGTGCTGACTTAGCTTTTGCTTTCAAACTGAGTTTTCTCATCAATGCTATTTATGAGTGAACTCTTTCTAATATGAAAGAAGGAACTTCAGGAAGAGCAGAAAGAACTTCAGCTAAGTCTACTACTGTAGCACTTGCAATTGAAAGAACAAAGGCAAGATCGAGCAACTTCATTCCTCGAGACAGGCTTCTCCGAGGTAGCCATTTCTCTATCTCCCGAAAGGGACCCTTCTTTAGCTGATCCCATAGCTCGCGCCGCACAATATCCCTTTCAATATTCTTTGAACAAGGCTTCTGCTTAAATGTCTTTTCTTAAGGGTTCTTTGACTTCTTGTTTTACTTGACTCGTTTTCCTGTAATTTTCCCAGGTTGAAGTGAACCTCAAATCTGCCATTTCCCACTCTGCGGGAAAGATCTAAATTCATGAGGGGCCTAGGCGAGATAGACATTTTCTCGACTAAAATCAGCCATTTGGAAGTCATTTCTCAGGTTCTCAGCTAATATAAGGATAGGAGTTCTTTCAGTTGATCAGAGCTAAGCTCGAGCAATTATTAACGAGAAGGCTCCATAAGACAGATATTGTGAAGATTTCTGCTTTCTTTTGTGGGGTTCAAAATGCACGATTTCTTAGTTCAAATATTTAAAGATGAGGTTTGGGCTATAGGTGGGCTTCCACTTTGAAAGGAAAATCCGCCCATTTCACATTCAATCCCACGTAGCGGTAAAAGACCCATTTTCATGGTTTTGACCTCTCGAGTTCTTTGCACGACTTTCTTTCTCTCTTTAATTCATGCGCTTCGCATAGTAATCTAAAAATAGTCAAGTAAAGATCAATATTCTGAGAACCTTGTCGTAGGTGATGACGTAGGAGTCTCCTCTGGTTTTCCCCGGTTGAGTGGAATAAAGAGTCAAATCAAAGTCTTTTCTTGGTAGAGGGTTTGAATCCATGTGTGTAAGTGTGAACAAGTCCCTCTTTCTCTTTCTTCTAATGAAAGAGCTAATTACCGTAACTTCTCCTTCTTCCTTTTCAGATTCTATCATAGCAGAAATACTGGATGAGTTAGAAGAAAAATCCCTCCTAGGTCGAGACTGAATACCGCGTAGTGGGACCTTTCCTTTTCTGTAGTAGGGACAAAAATCAAGCTCCAGAGGACTCTCCCATATCTCTTTTCTACAAAGGGGCTTATGAAGTTGAGACTGTATTGGTGAGATGGAAGGAGACCTAGGTCTTTCTTCTTATTATCTGAAATGTTGAAAAAAAGAGAGTAGGGATCGGAACAAAGAAGCTTTCTCTCACCTTCCTTCTCTCCTCTACTTCCCATGGAAAGATCTCGAAGCAGGCAGACTGATTCTGATCCTACTAAGGGAAAAAAGCTGTAGACCTCCCTTGCATTACGAGTTATAGCTGCTCGAGCGTGCACAATCTACCTTTCTTTTGAAAGATAACTGATTAAAGATCATTGATTAAATGCCCTCCTCCTTCCTTCCCCTATAGGTCGTCAACTCAGTAATAAAGCGAGCCTATCGATTCTACTTTTTCTTCTTTAGAAGCGCTTTGGCTTATAGGGAAATCATACAAAATACCGGTAAAGAATCCTCGAGTCAGAAATTCTCTTTCCCTTTGCCAGGTTCTCTTGTTAGGAGCAAGCTACCTTAATCCCTCTCTTTTCTTGTAAGAAGAAATCTCATGATCAAAGTTGAAGAAAAGACAGGATCTTCCTTTCTCTATAAAGTAGCTATCCTCCCAGAGAGTTGGACTAGCCAAATACACCAGCTAGACCTAACCCCTTGAATCATGACTTCCTTTAATATCAGACTATGACTCGTGATCTTTGATCATTCTTTGACCTGACCCTCGCTTCTGAGTTCTAGCTTTACGAAGATTCAGGGGACCCCACTCAAGAAGATGAATGAAACTCGGCCAGTGTAGCAGCTAGGTTTCTTTAAACCTATTTTCCAGAGAATGCTCACTCTTATTCTATCAATTCCCTATCGATTCGCAACTGATCTTCTATTTGAGTTCATGAAATATTCTTTTCACCTCTTCCTTCCTTCGGAAAAGCCTATTAACTTGTCCTCTGGACTGGTCTTGCTCCTTTTCCCCTAAGCAAGACTTTTCTTTTTGTACTATTAAGTTTGTCGATCCTGAGTTTGCATGTGGAAGGGGCCATGCCTTTATTAGGCTAATGAGAAGAGCAGTTCCGATTTCTCTGGATGTTATGGTTCCAACCTTACTCAGACTATGAAAGAGATCGTTCAACTGAGAAGAGCTCCGACCCTCTTCTTTCTTCGTTAATACCTGTATAACGGAGGAGAATATTGAATAGTGATATGATAGCTTCCTAATCTTCGCCTTGTTTTGCTTCTTCAACATAGAATGACTATGAAACTGATTGTCCTCCTAACCCACGTAGCAGTAAATCAGGTATTCCTTCAGAAAGGGAGGAGGTCTCCAGGTTCGGCAACATCGACTGAAGACTCTGAACTTCTCTGTCTGACTTTGTCTTTTGGGGACGGGTTCTGTTTTCAGTGACTGACTCAAGAATGAAGAAAGCGAAAGACCTGCCTCATAACCCTATGGTCAAGCTTCTTCGACCCCACCTTTGGAAAGTCTAGCTGAAGATTAAAGTTATTCATTCAACCTATTCCCATAAACTCCAAACTTCAGACTCGGGTAGAGTCATCAAAGATTTCATGACTGATTACGCTAGGAGCAAAGAATATTGCATGGAAAATCAAAGCTCTTAAATAGCCGAAAAAAAGCTGTTAAATAACTGAAATAATATCCACGCTCCGGACGAGTCTAAAATCTAAGAATATCCTTCTCGCCTAACGTCTGCAACTTTCTCCAAAGTAATAGTATTCAAATCCCCCATCTTTAAGACTGTGACGCCTTCAGACCTGTCTTATGGCACCTTCTTAGTCGAGCTGATCTGCACCTGCACATCTTTTCTTTTATTTACTCGGTAATGAACATCTATAAAAAAATAGGGGTAGATTTCAGACTCAAGAGGATCAAAGAAGATTTCGAAAGAATTTGAGTCCCCTAGTGGCATGCCAAATTATGAGATTTCCTTTTTTTATAGAAAGCGCTCATTAACGATAATAAAGTCAAGAAATGTGGAAAATTTGAATTTGATTTGAAGGAGTTCGGAGTTCGCAGGATTCATCCGGAGGACCATCCATAAAGGAATAGTCTGAAGGACCTTCGATAATTAACTGTTGGTCCTGCTGAGTTATCCGGAATCCAATTCGTAGGGTTTACTCGGAGGACCATCCATAAAGGAGTAGGACTATCTACAAAGTACAAGTCAAGAAAAGAAAAAAGAAAAGAAAAGAAGAATGAACTCATTAACGATAATGAAAGCAGAATGAAGTGAAACTACCGAGAAATTGATTCTCTTACTTACGTCATTTCGAGAGAATATATATGACTTGATTCGGAAATGAGTTCAATCCTTGATTTTGCTAGGTTTTGGGCTCATGAAAAATGAAAAGTACAATTATCGTTATTTATATAAATTTGATTTAGTCTGAAAAAGAAGCATCTAATCCCGGGTTTCTGTAATGTGAGAATGTACCTACGGAATCGATCTCATTTGCTTAAGACATGAAATTTAATTCAATCACCTGGGAAAGTCACAAGAGCAGGTCAGTTGGCCTAGTTTGTGAGGAGTCCTCAGAGTAGAAGTCAACGAACGCCGTGCTCCTCTAGGAGCCCGATCAGAATCTTGACCTCGATCTCAAGTCGAGTCTAAAAAGGGTAGATTCAAGGCATATTTCATTGCACCTCGTCCTTCCGCACTCTGCTTTCCTTAAAGAGGTCCTCTGGGTTTTCCTCAACTCAAAGTCGACCTAAAGAAGGGCTGATTTGGGGTTCCGTAACCCTTTCTTTGAACATAGAAGGGACAATTCAATCTTCTTTTCACTGGGGTCGGCATGCCTTTGAATAAGGAGTTTGATTTTCTTGGCCTACCTAGTCCTCAGACATCTTTTTCTTTGACCTCTTGGGCTTGTCCTTTCCTTTTCTAGCACATGAACTTGAGGCCTGACTTGAGGGGTACTAAGGCAAATGTTCGAACATTCCTTTCCTTTTCACAGAGTTGAGAGATGCAAGAAAGTTCAATATTCTTTGAACCTCCCGCCTGGACATGGGAAAAGGGTTTGCCTTTTTTAGTTCTTTCGATAGGTAAGGGATTGGAGCATACCGAGTTTCCACTCCTTTGAGAATATTGTATTTGAGGACGGGGTGCTCAATTACCGT
>JBBPDI010083171.1:0-13442 GCA_037974545.1 Cucumis variabilis
TCACCATAACTCAACACCTCACAATCCACTAACCTTTAGTGGAATTATTCACCATTCCAATTTCTATTAGTGGGCTTGGTGTCATCATTAGATCTCCACATAGCCCACTAAGAGTTAGTAAGATTATCAAAAAAATGTTGGATTTTTTCACTAACTTTAGTCAATAGATAAAATGGCCATTTTACCATTCAAGTCAAAGTCAAACTTGACTTTTCCTAGTCAAAATTCAACATTTTGACTTTTTATAACTTTGACCGTCTTGACTAAATCTAATCTCTCGAGCATGAATCTGCATTCGTTTTCTTAAAATTCAAATCACATTTGAATCTATAGCTGGTTAGAGTTTGACTTTTCAAAATCAAAAGTCATCATTTTGATTTTTTAAAACTTTGATTATTTCCATCATTTTTTAGCTTTTGAGTATGAATCTATATTCATATTTATAATATTTAAATTTCATTTAAACATAAAACTCTATTTTTAATCTAAAATCTTATGGCTATATCATATATACTTGTCGGTTTCTCTCTCTTCTCCTAATTCGAACAATTTGACTTATTCCATCACACTATTCTAAGTTTATTCCACATGAGCTAACAGGGGAACCTAATGGACCTATAGATCATGGGCTCCAATGATTCAACATTAACTGGCTAAACTTTTTTAGACCGAGTTAATCAGTATTGTTAACTAACGAGTCATTCCATTAAAGTCTCATAGTTGCACTACCCTCACTATAGATATATTTGTATACATCTGATAAACCATGATCAGTAAGTCAATCCTTCACAGGTTGTTCGTAACCTCGGTTGGGTCAAAATACCATTTTACCCCTAGGACTACATCTTGCTCCTTAAGTTCCACTGATCCACTATTGAACAATTGGTTTAAGGTCCAAAATATAAACTTAATCCCTCTCGGGCCATTGAGAGGGTGGGGCCCCTTGTTCAAGACTTGGATTCAGTGCTTAAGAGAACAACTTATCTACTAACCCTAAAGCAGATAGGAGTGGATTCTGTCTTGCATCCTATGTCCCCGCTATCCACTCGATCTTACCTCTGAAATGGGAGGCTTATTGGGCCAACATTGATGAGTTGCCCTCATCTATGCAGATCAAAGGATAATCTCGTGTGAACAAGACTTCATAGTTGGCTCAGGATTAAGATTAACTTACCTAGATTATCAATAATCGAGATAGTTTTAAATAGTAAACAATGTTATAATGTAAGAGTGACCATTTCATGGTTCAGTATTATGTAAGTACTTTACATAGGATGTCTCCACTTTCATGTATCTACATGAACGATTGAGGATCACCTCGTTTGTACTAACTACAAAGCGCCCCGCATCCATAGTTTCTTTGAATAAGGTGCCTAACCTTTATTCATATACTATAGACTATTTAGACTATATACTCGATCTTAATCGACGTTTATGTCTCGACATAAACTTTAACTATACTAAAAATAGCCTCAAGACTTAGTTTATTGATTCACGATAATAATATTTAATTTCTCAATAACAACTTTATTGAATAGAATATACAAACTACGAGTCTTAAGACATAAATTTCCAACAAATACAATTTTTGTTCAAAGCCTAATCTAATTTCTCGGTAGAATATGATTATTATTCTAATGGTTAATTTTCATAAATAGAACAAAGCGGCAAAATATTTACGTTCCATAGAACAATTTAAGAAAAGTCTCATTAAGGCTGATTATTTTTTCAGAATTTCATATTTGCCCTTACTGGCTTATAATGAATTTTCAATTCCAATTCTTCTTCTTCTTCTCGATTTTTTCTGCATCATTCTCTATTCTCTCTTCTTTATGATCTTCGACAGCATTTTTTCTTTTCATCATTTTTCTTCTCCTCTTTTGCAATTTTTTTCTTCTTTCCATTGTCTTTTTCTCTTCTTTTGCAATTTTTCTTTTATCTTTTTCAAATCATTATTTGGTTCAAGATCGTGTAACAAATATACAATATCTTTTTTAAAAAAAAAAATCAAACTGTTATTTAAATTTGGTTGTTTAGATCGTGTGACAAAGATAAAAGATCGTGAAAGAAAATTCGTTGGGATATTGAATAGCCAAATCTAGATGATCGTGGATAGTCAAATTTAATCATCAATGAATCTTTTAAAAAATCATTTATGGATTTGGCTTTCCAAATTTAAACGATCGTGTACAAAAATAGCCAAATTTAAACGATCGTCTATCAAAGAATCTTAAAAAAATCATTTAGATTTGGCTGTCCAAATTTAAACGATCAAATCTAAACGATCGTGTAAAAAAATAGTCAAATTTAAACAATCATGTAAAAAAAGAATAACCAAATTTAAACAATCGTGTACCAAAGAACCTTTAAAAAAATCGTTTAGATTTTATTGCCCAAATTTAAACAATCGAATCTAAACGATAGTGTACCAAATATAAACGATCATTTTTCAAAAAAGGTCTTGAAAAAAATCGTTGAGATTTGGCAACCCAAATTTAAATGATCAAGTACAAAAAAAATATTAAAAATTCATTTAGATTAAGATTTGATCGTTTAGATTTTGGTAGCTAAATCTAAACAATCAAATCCTAAACGATCGTTTGTCCAAATACTAAACAATGATTTCCTGGATATATTACGGGCGTCGGATGCCAATAATTAGGACATTTTTAGAATTTTCTATTGTGTGCTTGTGGACTTTTTTTGTTTTCAAAATTGTTCTATACGGTGTAAATATTTTGTCGCTTTGTTCTATTTTAAAAGGACCCCTATTATAATTTCTAAAATTTAATATAAAAATTAGTAATTTTTTTAAGGGGTCTTTAAAAAAATATTACAAAGCAGCAAAATATTTACACTATATAGAACAATTTCGAAATGAAAAAAGCCCTATAGGCTCACAGTAGAAAAATATCAAAAATGTCCCATGATTAATTGGCACCCAGCGCATGTAATATATTTTGTAAACGATCGTTTAGATTTGACTATTCTTTGCTATACGATCATTTAGATTTGGCTATCCAAATCTATATGATTTTTTTTTCAACATTCTTTGGTACATGATCGTTTAGATTTGGCTATTATTCTTTGCTACACAATTGTTTAGATTTGATCATTTAAATTTGGGTCGCCAAATCTTAAAGATTTTTTCAATAATTATTTGTACACAATCATTTAGATTTGGTACATGATCGTTTAAATTTAGTACCAGATGATTTAGATTTGATTGTTTAAATTTGAGACAAATCTAAACGATTTTTTTTCAAGAGTTTTTGGTACATGATCGTTTATATTTGGTACATGATCGTTTAGATTTGATCATTTACATTTGGGTAGCCAAATCTAAACAATTTTTTTTCAAAATTTATTAGTATGCGATAGTTTAGGTTTGGTAGACAATTGTTTAGATTTGGCTACCCAAACCTAAACGATTTTTTTAAGATTCTGGTATACGATCATTTTGCTTTGGCTATTTTTATACACGATCATTTAGATTTGACTTCCTAATATTCTAACAATTTTTTTCATGATCTTTCATATTTGGCACACTGTCTTAAACTACCAAATAACAGTTTGAAAAAAAAAAGAACAATTCTAGAAGAAGAAGAAGAAAGATGATGGAAATGAAAGGAAAAAGTGAAGAAGAAAGAAGATAGAAAGAAAGGACAAACTTGGGATTTTTAAAAAAAAATAGTCGACTTCATGGATTTTTTTATTTTGTTACACGGGTCATAAATATTTCAGTGTTTGTTTATATTTATGGAAATTTTTCTTTCTTTAATTTATTTTTAAATATTCTTTATAGAATAGAAGGTAAGCATGCGAATAAATACAAGATTGCATTAACCTTGATAAGAATGTACTAGTAGGTAAATGTATTATCTTTATTTTTTTTTTCTCTCTCTCTCATACATCTGAAAGAATTAGATCTCTTGATATTGAATGACATCATCCTCCATGACATCGATGAATCGCAGAGCAACCTCTATTGTAGGAATTAGCAGTAGCCCGATCTTCAAATTGTGAACAACCTGGAGGTGAAGAAGGAAGATTGCATGGATTAAGAAATTTAAGATGTTGTCTCTGCTGCAATTTCTAGGCTCACCATCAATATGCTAATAAACACCACATATATAAACCATGATTTCATATTCTTTCTTTCCACGTTACACGATATTTTGGTTGCTAGTGATAAAAAAAATTATTTTTTATGATATCTCTCCAATTTTGCTTCTCTCATTTATAAGTTTTCTAATGATTGACACACAAAATAAAGTTAACGAGAGATGAACTGATGGACTGAAACAGATAGACTAAAATAGGTAGATGGTTAGTGTTTTATAAATTCGCTGTTTTTCAGGAGTTATAGTGTTATTGTACAAGATTAACAACTACACCAAACCAATTTGAACTTTATGTAAAAGTATCCAAAAATGATATTCAAAACTTTTAGAAAAACGTAACTAATTCTTAAAAAATGGAGGTTATTACAACTACACCATACTAGCAATGCAACAATTGGAGGTTATTATACATCTACCTAGCTAGATTTAGTAACATATCTCATGTGTTTTGCTTCCTGTTGTACATCTTGTAATATTTTACATCTTCTTCTAACTTTTGTCTTTTATCAGTTGGATAGTTGTTGAACACAGTAATATCTTTTGTAAAACCTATAACTAATAACTTATAAGGAGCTTAGCACTATTGTTATTTTGAATACTTTGAAAAATGCCAGTGAATACTTAGGCACCCTCACAATTCACTCTTTAAAGATAAATGATAACTGGTATTTCCTTAAATTGAACAAAATTGAGTTACGCTAGTGTTGTTTATTGTTACTAAATTCAACTTCGTTTAGTCATGTTTATTGATTTCCATAATCAAAATTTGATAACTTATGTTACCACATTTAGTGACAAGATTCCTTTTATGTGATATGCAACCATAGCTATATTAGAATGTATTTCCTCTATAGGAACTCTTGTATTCAAATATGGTATTTTTCACATGCAGTGTATTTCTATGTGTATAAGGGTACCATAGCAATAAGGGTACCATAGCAATAACTTGCAATTTAAGTCTGTCAGAATACATAAACATTATTACATTATATTTCTTAAAAAATAATTTCAATAAGATCAGAGATTACCAAGCTTTTCATCCTTTTTTCCTTTTTTTATCTTCTTTAAGTTTCTCCGTTCTTTTTTTAAGTTTTGGGACTTCCGAGTTTGCTCATTGATCCTCTCACCGTTGTATTTTTTGTTTCTGTGTTGGAGATATGTAAGTAGTCATATTAATACATTGTTTAGTCTTATATGAACCTCCCACTTTTAACTATATATACAATACACATTCAAACAAAAATTATATGTATTTTAAAAATTACCAATTCAATTTGACTAAGGCTCTCAATTTTGAGGACAATTATACAAATATCTCTAAACCATCTCTTCCTCTATTCATTTACAACCATCTTATTGGTTTCAAAATTAGTGATTTTAATAGAGAAGAAGTGCATAAAAAAGATTGATTTAGAGAATGTAAATATTGTATAGTTCATTAAATTTTGAGAAATTGATTTGATCTAACCCCTTATATTTATATTCATTTGAACTCTTGAATTCTTGATTTTAGACTAACAAGTTTTGTTCTTTACTTGTAAAGCAACATTAATAAGCAATTACGATAATTCTTTTGTTACTTTTGACAGAAGCATGGATTGCATACTTCATTCTTACTTGTCAAAGATAGTGGTTCTTTTGAAGCCGATTTCTTTAAACATGTTATTCTGGCAGCTCTTATTCGTTCACTTACCCTTGTTGAACGTTGAACGATGGATCTACGACGGTGAAAAACGATTGTTGACAAATGGTCGGTCAAAACCCTTCTCTATAAAACAATTGAAGAAGAAGATGAAAAAGCTTAAGAACAGCGAGTCGAAAACCTTCTCTTAAAAAATAAGAAGGGGTCCATGATTGAAGAAGATGAAAAGTAGAGTTTTGAATTTTTTGGATTTTCTTTTTAGGAAAAAATATAAAAAAAAAAAGTTTGATTTGATTTGTTGAAACTGCATTTTAATTAGGAAAAAAGTTACGATAATGAGCTCATGTCACTATATTTTCTAAATTGCAAAAGTAGCAAATTTAAAAGTTGATAACCCTCTTATAGCTCTCTGAGCCCTCTAATATGACTAATTACTTGTCATATTTTTTATATTCGCAATATGCAAAAAAAAAAAAAGATACCATGAGCTGTTTTTTTCTAAAAAAAATTTCCATTTGATGCAATTTTATTTTTAATTATGGTGTACTTATCTTTTTCACAATTATTGTATTTTAGAAGGTGTCATTTCTACTTGGGTAGGGGCATTTAAGTCGTACTTGTAAGCATTTATTATTTCATTTTTTAGTTTTTGCCATTTTTCTAATTAAAATAGATTTTTTCTATTTTTACAAAGTAAACTTGGAATTTTGCCATTTATTAGTTGCCCCAAATATAAACTTGATTTTAAGTTAACATTATTTTGGCCTAGTCCAAATCAAAGCCTGATTTGTAGAAGTATTAGTTACAATAATATTCTAGAGAAAATAATTGTAAGAGATATTTAGAGTAGTTGAAGAAATATCTAGAAAATAGGAGAAAGAAGTGTAATTGTAAAGAATATTCTAGAGAGACATTTGTAACCATTAGATGAAGAATGTGTATGCAAAACTCTAACCACAAATTTAAGGGTGCCAATTTGTATAAATAGGAGGGATGTCCTGCCACTTGGATCAAACCAAAAAAATTAAAAGGGTTTAATAACATAAGTACTGTAAATATCTCCTCAATTCTCCCTCGAAATTTCCTCAAACCTCCGAAATTCGTTTCCAACATAGTGGTATCAGAGGTTGAAGATCCTTTTCAAGAAGATGGCAAACAATAACAATGGTTCCATTCCAAGTTCAAATGCTCAACAAAAGTAACTATGATAATTGGAGTATCAAGATCAAGTCTCTTCTTGGCTCACAAGATATGTGGGAGATTATAGAGAAAGGATACACCAAACCAGAGAATGATGGTGGTGGTCTTTCTCAAGCACAAGAAGATACTTTGAGAGATTCAATAAAGTGAGACAATAAGTCTAAAATTCACGTTTTGGGTAAAGAGGTTGTGAAGAAGGAAACTATAAAAGTTACTAAGTATAAGTACTATGTGTTTGAAGTAAAGGAAGTTATAAAATAACTAAAGTATAAGGATGATGTGTTTTAAGGAAAGAGCATGGGTTCTGGCTAGGCGACACGAGGAAGGAAGTACATGTAATAAAGCTTGGCAACCCTAAGACAAGATAGCACAAGAGGGGAACTTTAGTAAGTGTTTTGAGTTAGACGAAGAAGAAAGCTGAGAAGGGAAGGTGGCAACAAACAGTTAACTAAATTATCAAAAGATGAGTGCTTGTTGTTTTTTAGACTTAGGGTGGAGTATGTTGCGTAATGCTTGTGAGATCAATGCTTGTTGAGAGTGGATCCCGCACAACTTAGCCTATTTCGCTTAGTTGTAGTTTCTTTGTTTGTATGTTTATATGTTTGTATGTTTGGTTTGTGGGTTTGTAAAAGTCAATCACAGCCAACCATGCCTACAACCTGACTTAGTTGGTCAACTCCACGGACTTAGTGATGACTCTTAATTCTAGATAATAAAGGTTCAACGATGTAGGAAATAGTGTTGTTACCTATGTTGGTATAATGTTTTTAAGTTTAATGCACATGAGGTGTCATTGATTCAGGATCATTGCATGCAAAATGCGCTTCATAAATCTCTTCATCATGCGAGTGGATATGATCATTGCATCCAAAATGCTCTCAATATCCTTCATCACATACATCTAAGTTCTCGTTGTATAAGTTTTCCTATTGATTGTCCAAGTGTAACAATAGGTTTTCCTGGTTTAATCTAGGGTCGAACAGAGAGAATTGATATCAAAACTTAGTTTTAAGGTCCACTTATCAATCAAGCGGTATAAAAGAATAAACTATAGAGTATAAAAGAATGTAAGAAAAGTTATGCCTACTTATGTACACCTAGAGAATCTGTAAGCTGACTTAGTGAGGGTGGTTGAGGTGGTTTAAGTGTATATGAACTTACTTGTATGAAAGAAGGGGTGAAGGACAATCTAGTGCTATCAGACGATTAAGCTATATGTAAACCTTGATGCAATACAACTTGCTTAATTAGTTTATCATTAAGATGTGCTTCTCTCGGAGTTGTTAAACTCACACTTGGTCTACTTATGGGATCCAAATGACTAAGCCTAACTAAACAAGGTATATCTACAAGTACTCACATATAAAACTTATAGAACACCACATTTAAGGTCAACAACCTCTTGGTGCCTAATGCCCACACTTGTTCTCCTGTCGGGATACAAATGATCAAAGTTATCTCGCCAAGATGAAGTTTGTCTCCAAACTCCTCCTTGCAAGTGCTAGCTTTATCCTGCTACTTACCCTTTCATATAGTTGGCGATATACACTCACCAAGTGATTAACATAGCTCAACTAACGCAATAAGATTTATAAGCAAGACTTCTTGTCAAGAACTAATTATAAACCTCAACTACAACTAACACAAGGACAGGAAAACAGCAAAGACGTTGATGGGTTGAAAGAGTATAAGTATACATTGTATTAAAGAATGTAAACCTTTAGCCACTATACAATATGAACAACATACAATGTAGAGAAATACAAAAACATAAAGAATAGAAATGACATTACAAGTTAGGGGGAGATGGAGATGAAATCTTCTTCATTCAGACTACAAGCTTTCACATTACAATCTGAACAAAGAAGATGAAGAAAAATTTACAGAAGGTGGACATGTTACTCCTTCCCACCAATTCTCTAAGACTCTACCCACTTCTTCAGGTGAGTGAGTGGTCTATTCAGACCTTTTTGGCCCATGCAGGGGTCATCTTCTTTAATGATGATAGAACTCTTTTATAGGAGATTTAGGCAGGAAATCTAATTTTTTGAACATGTGATCAGCATCGAAAGCTACCTCTATTATCAAGTCAAATCACCTCAATCTACCACTTTTGTCTTCTAGTGAATCTCTTCTCGCGTTCTGATATGGTCTTATCGCCTAGTCTTTGCACGATTTTCTCTACGATTTGCCAACTTCTTCTTTTATTTTTAATCCAATGTTTAGTCACTAAAAACGGAGTAAAGTAGGCATAATTCTTATGTAAAGTGTATTTCCAAATACTTATGCATTATTTACAACATAATCTGTATTTTGATACACTTTTCTTGCATTTTGGTCCCATTATTCTACCTAAAAGACTATAAAACTTGTGTTTCTATAATTTATCAATGAGCTACGTAAAGAGGAGTTGGTTAGGTGTTACATCTAAAAGATTATTATGCTAAATACGTGTTAAGTTAAAGTTAATCATGAGTAGGGGAAATATTAAACGTACACGTGGAAGACTCTCAAATAGCAGCTGACAAGCTAAGGTGAGTTTAAGGGTGACTAATCTAGTTTATGATTAGTATAAATAGGCCTTATGAGTTCAAAGAAAGCTATAAGAAATTTTAAGCGTTGACACTTTGCCAAAAGATTACCAGGCGAGTGCTTGGGAAAATGTGGTTCATATCAATCAATGAGTTCTTTGGAGTCAATTCCATTAAACAATGCCTATACTTAACTGGTTGACATTATGGACTTAGTGAAAAGATAGACTACAGTGTTAGGCACACTTTTCTACTTTTAAGAAACAAAGACAATGTGAATTGAGAGACAATGTTGTTGCCTATGTTGGTGTATTGTATGTGCATACTTAGTTCCCTATGTCATTGATTCAGAATCATTGCATGTAAAATGCTTCTCATGAATCTCTTCACCGTACAAGTGTACATGATCATTGCATGCAAAATGCTCCCAATGTACTCACCAGATACTTCTAAGTCCTCGTTGTACAAGTTTTCCTATTACTTGTCCAAGTGTAAGCAAAACAATAGGTTTTCTTGGATGATCCAGGGTCAAACATAAGGAATTGATATCAAAGCTTAGTTCTAGGATCTACTTATCAATTAGGCAGTATAAAGTAATTATATACAGTATGAAAGAATGTGAGTTAAACTATACCTACTTGTATACACCTAGGGAATCTGTAAAGATAATTTAATGAGGAGCTTGAGATGGTAAAAGCGTTAACTAACTTGTGCTAAAGAAGGGGGTGAAGGAATGTCTAGTGCTACCAGAAGATTAAGTTATATGAAAGTCTTGATGCAATATTATACGTACAACATTCATAAAATACTTTCATGTTTGTTAAGATCATAAATCGCAATGTTTATATGAAAAAAAAACATGCATTCATTTAGAAATATATGAAATCATTTACAATAAACACTTGTTTTATAAGGATCACTCATAATAACACTTAGCCTTAACTCTTTTTCCCTTTGGCTTTCGGCTTCCTCTTCTGTCTCATGGTTTCCTTTATCTGGATTTTCAAGACTCCAAAATCTAATCTCAAAACCTCAGTAAAACATTTAGCAAATTTTTTCCCTTTTTAGTTAAACCTTTGGTTATCACATCCAAGTTTCACTTCTGTTCTTTACAAGTGTCACCTTTCCATTATGTCGCGCTATGCAGCTAACTCAAACTCGACATGTAAGTTAAACGTTAGTTACGAATAGGCACTTTTCTTGAGATGCCAACCTTATCTCCTTAGATAGCTAAACTTCTTTAAATCGCCTCACTCTCTTTTCAGGAAGCATCAAACATCTACTATTTCCTTGAGGGTCGTCTAGTCACTTCAATCGAACACCTACCCCATCGCCACACTCTTAAGCATAGGTACTTCTCCTTGTATTACTATCTCAATCACCTAGTCCTTGGGGTTAAACGCCTTAACACATTACCTAATCCCATGTGATAGCTCTTAGACTCAAATACTTCTTTTTGCATCACCCTCTCTCCAATCGCATCCTCCTTCTTAAAATGCTTTATTCCACACTTGGTCAAAACAACTCATCTTAACGAAGTTCTTCTTCAACAAGACTCTCTTTTGGATCAGAGCCTCATTATACGTGATAAATCAATCATGGTAATATCATGCCTTAACTCAATCAAGATAGCAGAGTAAAATCAATACTATCCTGCCTGAACTTAGTGGTAGCTAGCCATGTGGTCAACAAAGCTCCATACCCATGATACTTTGTGCATTGACCATAGATAACTTGGTGTATAAAATGAACATGATTTAAAAGCTCCATTAATACTCATAAAGACTGCAGTAGCTCA
This sequence comes from Cucumis variabilis, assembly GCA_037974545.1. Taxonomy (NCBI): domain Eukaryota; kingdom Viridiplantae; phylum Streptophyta; class Magnoliopsida; order Cucurbitales; family Cucurbitaceae; genus Cucumis; species Cucumis variabilis. Next base: position 11,296 of record JBBPDI010083171.1, read on the forward strand.
AATCTCAATTAGAAATAATAAAACCATTCTCGAAACATACTTTCAAACCTCATGTTGAAATAACACGTGCTTACTTATAAATCATTTTATAGCTATAAATCATGCTTTCATAACTCATGCTGTTAAGCATTCATTTGGAAATTCCTTATAATTCATGCTTGTAAATCTCATCAAACATCAATAAAACTCAACAATAAATCTCAAAACATGCTTTTAATAGCAATTGATAAAACATGATTACAAAGCTATTTAGAAATTCGCTTTGTTGTTTACACTTAGTAGCTAGACCCTAATTGGCTTGTAAATTTGCCATGTTTCTTCTTCTCTTAAAAATAATGCCAATAATACTTAAACTAATCCTTTATTCTTAGAAAAAAAATCCAAAATCTTCTTAAAAATAGAAAAAACACAAAAAAAGAATGGCCTAAAAATGCCATTTTGGCATGCTAGCGCCCCAGAGCACAGCAACAAGGACCTTATTCCTGTCCTAGGCCTGGGTAGAGCTCGACACGTGCCATTGTGCTCATTCTGACCGTGCACCTCATACAATACGTGCATCTTGCAAAAGGCAAGCCACATGGTACAAGCGCGTGCTTTGTGTCACCTGGCCATGCGCTATTATGTGCCTTGTACGTTGAACAACCCCAACTAACATCTTTAATCTACAATGTACACCCAACTCACCTCGCCTTTTCTGAACCTCAACTCAACTTAAACTTTGCCCAAAATTTTCTTTCTCGACCAGAACCTAAGTCCCACTTTGTGAAGAAAGGGAGAAGTACTATTACTCTGCTGAGGAGACCCATTAGGCAAGAAGAGAAGCCTGAAGCGTTAAGGGAAGCTAAGTGTTATGAGTGAATTTTCAAAAGTGTTTGAAAAGGTTTCTTTGAATTTTAGAATACTTTGTAAACATTTATTTAAAATCAAAGCACATGTTTTGATTTAAAGTAAAGTCTTTGTGTTTAAATGAATACCAAATTCTGCTTAAACCTTAGTCTGGTTCTTGCTATTGAGCTAACTTTTATGTGCACATAAAGAGTAAGGAGAGCCATGTAGAGAAGGCCTGCATGATGGAATGAGGTGGGACAATGCATAAAAGATGTACATTGCGCTTCCGCCTGAGCAACAAGAAAGAAACCAAGATATTCCCAGATGCTATTCCTAATAGTCTAAAAGTGAGGACGATGAGTCTTAGCATAGGAAATGGTTTTAGATTTTTTGACGAAAGGACATTAAGACTAATAAGTGTTTTTACGATTTGATGAAATAGTGAAATAAGGCGATGAGCCAATTTTAATGAAATGGTTATATCTATGAACAATATTTCCAAAAGGTTTTCTTAAAACCTCACTAAGTCTTTTGACTTACGTTTTAAAGTTTTCCTTTTCACCTGATCAGGTGTTAAGGCCAAGTTGAGGAAAGGTTGAGAAAGTTACTAAGCGAGGAGGCTTTACAAGGCATTTAGTTCAAGTTGTTTTAGATTTGTAGTATTTAAAGATTGTGGTAAAATTCATGGTTTAAGTTAATAAAAGTTTAAGTTTTTTCTGTTGTGTTAGTTTCTTTATTGCAAATTAGGCTAAAAGAACATAAGTTTGAGCTAGGCGATTACGTCAAGTATTAAGAACCTAAGCTGAGTGTTCTGGCATTTTATCTTAGAGGCGTCATGATTTCTCTAAGTCATACCACGTACCGCATGGCAAACTTCATGTTGCATGCGGGGCGGGGTGTGACAGTTATTGTCAGGAAGAAGGTATAGATTATGAAGACACTTTTGCACTGGTTGCAAGATTAGAATGTTGCTTGCTTTTGCTTCTTATAAGAATTTCATTTTGTATCAAATGGATGTAAAAAGTTCTTTTTTAAATGGCTATATTGTGGAGGAAGTTTACATAGAACAACCTTCGGGCTTTGAAAGTTTTGATTTACCTAATCATGTTTATAAGTTGAAAAGACTATTTATGTCTTAAAACAATCTCCAAGAGCTTGGTATGATAGACTTAGCACATTTACTTGAGAATGACTCTAAGATGGAAAAAATTAATAATACTCTCTTTATTAAGGTTAAAAACAATGACATGCTTATAGTGCAAATTTATATGGATGATATTATATTTGGTTCTACTAATTCATCTTTGTGTGAAGAATTT
>JBBPDI010083195.1:0-13437 GCA_037974545.1 Cucumis variabilis
TAATTTATGAGAGATAAAATATTTGAATGAGTTCAAATATTAATTTAATTTGAATTGGATTCATATTAAAATTATTGATTATGAGAGAAACTTTTATTTGAATATGATTAAAATTTAATTTAAGTTAAATATAAGATATTTAATTTAGGTATTAATTACTTGGAGAATTAATTAATAGTTCAATTTTATTTAATTAAATTTGATTTAATTAATTCTATAAGGTATTGTAGAGATACTCATTCAAATAAGATTTGAATAAAATATTAATTAAATATGATTTAATTAATTATATAAATATAAATATATAAGATATTGGAAAGATATTCATTCAAATAAGATTTAATTATTTATATTAATATAAATCTATAAGATATTGGAGAGATATTCATTTAAATAAGATTTGAATGAAATATTAAATAAATATGATTTAATTAATTATTAACTAACTGATTAATTGTTAATTAATTAGTAGATTTGATAAAAGAATCTCATGATTCTCTCCTATTCCTATTGCTATTCCAAGAAGGAAAGAGAGTTATAAATATCTAGAAGAAAACAATTTTTTTTTAAAAAAAAAACAAATTCATCTCTTTGCAAAAAGAAAACAGTTTCTGTCAAATATCTCAACCTTTTCTCATCCCAATTGGTTCCCACAAACCAATCTCATCCCAGAGGATAGGAAGGTCTCCAATGGGTGGTATTTCCAATTTGAAAATTGATTTGTAGATTCAGAGACGTCATAGAAAGTAAGTTCTCGTATCCTATAAATTAAAAGCATGCTTAGTTTTATATTTAAAAATTTGATTCTAAAATTTTGCCAATGTACTGGCATTTTAAGATTCCCAAATTAATTTGAGTAACGGTTCTTTAAATTTTTTCGCTGTCATAGGGCTTTTATCCCTTCAAAGATGTTGTAGAAGCTTTTCTATACACAATCAGCAGACACTTCGGCCTAGGAAGTGACTCTAATATAAACAATCAGAGAAAAATAATAAAAAAATTCTAAAATGTTCCTCTATGGGAAACTTTAGATGATACAAAAATATGTTTTTATTAAGAATTTACATTGTCAGGGATTGCAATGCCAGACATTGAAAAGAAATGTTCATCGACGAACTTCCAAGCTTCATGGTAGAACGAGTCTACAACTCTCTCAACAAAATGCATCGTGAGAAAATACCTTGAGAAAGCCTTACTTATACTCAATTAACCTCTAAAACTATAGAGTGTGACCTAGATATCTGCAATTAGATGAAAATTCAAACTAAAGTTCAAAATCATTCAAATCTTCATAAAAGAGAAATAAAGATTTTTTGTTCAAAATATGGATTTGAGAACGTCAAAGAACCAGGTTCTACAAAAAGAGTTCGTCCAAAGAACTCTAATATGAAACCCACATATTATAGAAGATTCCGTAGATACAAAAAATCTTATACCTCTAAAAGGTATCACAAGTATCCAAATTACAAGAAACTTGCTAAAAAACAGCAGAAGAAAATTTAAAGAAGAGGAAAATCAAGCAAAAAGGTTTTCTTGTTACCAATGCAGAAAAGAAGGACATTATGCCAATAAGTGTCTACAAAGAGGGATCCATGAAATAAATGAAGAATATTCTTTAGATTCATCTTATATTTTTTACTTTCAATTTCAGAAAATCGCATACAAAACCGATTTAGAAATTTTAAGTCAATCTTCCTCAGATGAGGGACCAAGAGTGTGTGATTATATCAAAGACCCCATGCAAATGTGTTTTTAAATGAAATAAATGTTTTAACTTCCAAACATGATTTATTATTTCAAAAAATAACCATATTTCAAATGAAGATCTAAAAAGAAGTATTTTAGAAACACTTAGAGATTCTTTAACAAGAGAATCTTCTTCAAAACCATCTCCAAAGAAGAAAACAATTTCTGCAAAATGTCTGTCACAAATTTACAAACTCCAAAGGAATAAACAACAGTTTCTATAGATGATTTAAAATTTGAAATCAATGGCCTAAAAAGAGAAATTTGTCAACATAAATATGGAAAAGAAGTATGCCAGGAAGTCTTAAAGTTTATGTTCGTGATAAGAGTTCTATGCAAGTAAAAGTTGGTTAGTTTGCTGGAAGATTTCTTATAGTAAAAATATAACCACGTGATAAGATTATTTATGAGAAATGGTTGAAGTTATTCACGGCTTGGATTAGGGGAGAAGCAAAGTTTAGTGAATAAAATGTCAAATCTGATTTGACAAGGGTTCACGTGTAAGATTGAGGATTTAAGCACCACTAGGTTGAATATTAAATTTACATGTGTAAAGTATTAAGCAGGAGCTGGTGAACTGAGAAGAGTTTATGCATGACTAAGTTCGTTTAAGGGCTCTTTTCTAAAAGGATTTGGGTAACTAAGGAGGGGATGGTAAGAATTTTGTTGAAATGTTGAAGTGTTGCTGGTTTAGCCACACGAGAAGAAGAAGGAGAACTTCTTTAGTAAAGTTTTGTGAGTGCTTTTCTCTTAAATGAATTTATCTTAAAAACTTTATTATGATTTCTCTTTACTGATTTGAAAGGGAAATTCAAATGAGAATGTTTCAAAGAGATTTCTATGAAAAGTTATGTTTTCAAGCATGATTTATAATGTTAAAGCTTGATTTGATGATTATGATTTCAATACTAAATTTCTTTAAGATGATGCTAACTTTTATGTATACATAAACAGTCAAGGCCACGATGGGGTGTACGGGCTACATGGTGATAAAAAGCTGACTTATGCATTCAAAGGAGCATATAAAGCTTAGCGACCTGAACAACAAGGACGAATTGTATGTTCTCGAATGTTGGTGATACAGTAGTCTAAACGCGAGGTAATGAGACCAAGCGTAGAGAACGATTTGGGATCCTTGGTGAAATGAAATGATTTCTTAAGCATAAAGAAAAGTTATGCGAAATCAAATTATTTGTCGATATGTTTAAATGATTTGATATTTTTTTTGTTAAATGATTATGAAAAGGTATTGCAAAAGGTTTTCATAAAACCTCACTAAGTCTTTTAGACTTACATTTTAAAAATCTATCTTCTAGGATCATGCGTTTAAGCAAAGTAGAGAAGAAGGTTGAAGGATTTACGGTGAGGTGATTCAACGCATTTAGAAAATGGTTAAGCATTGGTTATTCGATCAAAGTATTGTAATAATGTATGAAACACCTGTTATTAATAAAGTATACGTTTTAGTTTGTATTTATTTTATTTGGCGTTGCATTGACCACCAATGCATTTTGAGTGTTGTTAATAGTTTAAAAGAAGTTGAGAATAAGATTTGCGATAAGAAAATTTCAAGGTTGTAATTCACTCTCATCCTATTCCCATTACTTCGTCGTTTTGATCGCAGTGCGGTTTGGCGTGTGACACTTCCTGAGAGTTAGGCGTCCTTAGCTCCGATCTTGAAGATAAGTGTTCTTACTTCAAATTCCTTGGCGTCCCAATACCTACCCTAAAAGGCTATTGGGTTTAGATAAAACATGCATAAAATTATATGTTCTGAAAATAGTGTTGCAAACCTTTAGGGAATCCCTTTTCATAAAGCAACCTTTAAACATAAATATGCCTTGATAAACTCATTTTCCAATAAGCCTTAAATATTTTTTAGCAATCGTGCTCGAATAATACATTGATGAAATCACATGCCTAGAAATCATTCATTAACCAGATAACTCAAACATTTAACTTAAATCATACATATAACAATAGCTTAAGTACATGCTTTGAAATCACTTAACAAGTTCATTTTTCACTCACAACACTTGGTTTGATCCTTGGTATGAATTTCTTCCAAATTACTTTGAGCTTATTTGCATACGCACGCCTAGTCTTTCCTAGCTTCCTATCTGACCCGCAGTCCTTGTCTATAAATTAGACTCAATTTCTGATCTTTTGAAAGTAATTTCAAGTAAATAGCACAAGTAGATTGTGAGAAACCGTTGTTTGAAGTTATCTATTTATAAAGAATCCTTGCATTAAACTGAAATGTCACCTCCAACTTCCTAATCCACCTCTTGCTAGAGTGCCCCTGAAGAAAGAAAAGTGAAGTTAGCAACATTTCTGTTGCAAGATAATGATGAAGATCGATGGACTCTTTATACGACAAGAGCTGAAGAAGAGGGATGTGAGACCCGAGCCTAAAAAAGAAAGAGAATCTCTAGGCAACTTTGAGTAATCTCTGGCAAGATGGAATGCAAAAAGTAAATCTCGATGATATGGATGGGGCATCTCAATGCAAGATTATTGAGATAAAGAACATAAGGGTTTTAGAATTTGGGACTCGAGTTATCTCAAGGTATTACTTTACTGGAACTAGAAGCAGAAAGGAAATTATTAAGGAATCTCGGGCAGTCATGTAGAATCATGGGTAAGATTGAAGCCAGAAGTGTAATCTTAAGGCAATCTCGATGCTTGTTTGGTCGAGATTGGACTTGAATAAGCAAGTCTAAGAAGATTTTCGACAATCTCGAACACGAGTTAGGTCGAGATTAAAGGTAAAAGAGGAAATTGGGATCCAGTTAATCGTGGGGTTGTGTCAGCCAAGACTGAAGACATGAAAGGATTTAATTGGTGATCTCGGGTTGATCTCGAGCCACTTCCACCCAGGATCATTAAGAGTTAAGTGTCCAATAGAGTTGAAATCCAAGTGTTTAGACATGCAAAGACTTAGAATTTTAAGAAGCAAAAGCTGTCAAGTTATTAAGAGCTTAAAGAATGACTATACTATTCTGGGAATTAAATTAAATAAGAGAGGAAGGATGGTAGAAGAAGGTTTAAGCAAAAAAAATCATTAGAGTTATTTGTTTGTAAGAGTAAAAATTAAGTGTTGTTTTATCGAAAAGCTGTTAGGCAAGAATAAGGGACTTAAGTTAGCATTCTAAAGAAAGGAACCTTAAGTTTGTGAGTGATTTTTCAAAAGATTTTTCAAAGATTTAAAAGATTTCTATCTATTTTTTGTGTTGTTATGCTAATCTTTGAAGCATGTTTTACCTTTTTAATGATTAAAAGGAAGCTTGTGTTATACTTTGTTAATATCTATAAGAAAGTTTTTTAAGCTGAGTTTTTATATGATGTTTGATGATTGTATGATATGACTGAGAGTAGAGCATTCGTCATAATATTCATATCGATGAGCTAGCTAATAATGTGCACTAATGTGTCTTATTGTTTTATGAAATGGGTCGTTGAGCCTATGTTTGTAAAACGAAAATGATTTATGTATTCTCAAAAAGGTTTTCAAAGTATCACTCACTAAATCATCGACTTATGTTTTAAGTTTTTCCTTCCCAAGTATTCAGGCATTGAGGCCAAGTTTGGGTTAAAGAAGACGAGCAAGCTAGCTGTTGAAGGTTGGAGGTTGTGAAAGCATTTAAAATTTCTTTGTTAAGCTCTTGTATTACGAATGTTTATATTATTGAATTTGTAGAACTCATAGTTTTAAGTTAATACGAGAAGTGGTTTGTGATATTAAAATTATTATGGTTGTGCTGCTTAAGTTAGGTTTTCAATTACTTTTTCTTGTTTAAAGTTTAAAGTTTCTAGTCGAGTTTTGTTCCGTATGGTAAGTTTAAGGACACGTGTGGGGCGGGCAGTGAAAAGGGCTTTATTCCATGGGGAAGTTTAAAAAATCATTTCAAAATAAGTTTTTTCCTCGTTCGTTCTGTAATGCGAAGAGTGAATTTATGAGTTTAGTACAAGGCAACATGACGATCGCGGAGTATGAGAAAATTTTTACCCAACTAGCTAAGTATGCATTAGCCTTTGTGATTGATGTGTACAAATGTAAGCATTTTGAAGATGGTTTGAGAACAAAAATTCAAGCATCGGTGACGGTTGGCTCGAACTGATAAGATTTCTCTAAATTGGTTGAGGTAGCCATGCGAGTTGAGAGATGTTTGGTTGATGAAGAGATGAATGAGAATGTGAAGGGAGGTTAATGCAGCCAACGCACTGGTAGTATACGTGAGGAAACGAAAGACACAACGAACAAAGACATTTTGTACCATGTGTCCAAAGAGAAAATTTTAAATCTCATTCTCATGCTCTTAGATCAAGAATGAGTTATGATGAAAATTTCCAAAGATAACATAAGAATCAAGAAAGAGGAAATGTCCAAGTTTTGAAAGAGGATGTTCTAGAAGGAAGATAAGACAACCTTCTTCATCCATGTGTCAAGTAACTATACATTGTCCGAGTAATGTCACATCCTACTTACCAAACCACCTTCTTCACTCACTTTGTATTTCTCCCTTTATTTTATTTAATTTCCATATTCTCTTCTTATTTTCTTATTTGTTTATTTATTTATATATTATATAATATTATTTTTAAGATCATATTTCTCGATATCTGTGTTCTAGTTGTGTGCCTCGTTTTACAACAATAGTTTACTTATTAAATTATAGACGATCTAAGAACCTTTTCTTCTTTCATAAATAGTAACGACCTGAGACATTATAAATATTAAACAATCGTGTTTTAGCATATATTCATGGGAAGGATAATTTTTTTATATAAAATCAATATGAACAAAAGTTAGAGGGAAATTTTTTTAAATAGCAAAATAAATTAAAATATTTACAAACTATGGCAAAATTTTGGATTCTATCGGTGATAGTCTTCTATCACTATAGCATATCAATGACTATCCGTGATAGAATTTGCTATAGGTTGTAAATATTTTGTAAAATTTGCTATTTTTGAAAATTTCCCAAAGTTAAACATATATAATATAAAATTTTAAAAGATCACGATGCATTTGCCTTGTTAAAACGAAGAAAACCATACTTTGAAAATAATTGGAAATGTAAGAATTATAAAATTGATGAATAATTAATCATAAAATTGCAAATACAGAAGATACAATTAATTAACGAATTTATTTTTTCAACAAGATATTAACTGTTTTAACTAATATACTAATTAGACATTTTCAAATATAGCAAAAAATTGAAAATATTTATAAAATATAACAAATCTATCAAATTTTCTATAGCCCATTTAAGTTTTTTTGCTATATTTTGTAATTAGTTTCATTTGCTATTCATAAAAATTTCTATATACTAGTAGTTTTTAACTTTTTGTTTTTTCAGTTCGAAAGTATTTTTTTAAAACTTTTGAATACTTTGAGGTATTTTAGGGTCCGTTTGGATTAACTAAAGAAGAAAGTGTTTTTCGAAAAATTTATTTTTATTTAAACTCATTTATGTGAAAATTGTTTAAATTGCACTTAAAAAATAGTTTTGAATAGCTTCCACACATTCTAATTTTTTTCAAACTAACTTATTTTAAAATTTAACATTTGAAAATGTAATTCAAACATCATTAGCTTTTTTGAAAGCATTTGAAAGTACTTTTTAAACATTTGAAAGTTTAGGGGTGTTTTTAACACAAAAATACAAAAATGAAAAGATGAGGGGCAATTTCTATAATTTAGCCTTTCTTTTATAGCATTGAAAACATACTATGACAAGTCAAGACTTTGAATAACATTGGCTGGTAAGATGAATTAACAACATGCCTAAAGTCTTACAATTATATTTGTGATATTTGAACTAAATTTTCTCTTAGTTGTTAATTTATTTATGTTTTAAATGGATTCATATTTTTGCTCTCGGATGCTTGGGGATTGTTTGATTATAAATTTGTTGAAGTATTAGATTAAGAATGCTTGCTAATTAATTGAATGAGCATTGATTAATATAACCTAGAATTGAATTTGCAAGTACTTGAAAGCTAAATACTCCACCTAACTAGCCCCAGACCTTAATGCAATTGATATAAATTTGAAATTTTTTGTGTGATTCTCATTGACTCAAATGATATCAATTATTTACTTTAGAAATCTACTGGCTTTTTCAATTGATTTGGTTAGGTGAAAGCAACTTTTGGAGTTTAGTAATGAGAACCCCATGATCGAATACATTGAATAGGAAATTTCGTTTAACCCAAAACTAAGTTCTTTTAATATTAAATTAACTCGAATTTACTTCCCTTGCAATTTATTATTTCTAGCAATTGTAACCAACTACAACCCTCCTCATTGGTTACCTATGGGTAGGAAACCATTTACATGAAAAATTCATGGGCTCCCTGTGTTCGACCCAGTCTTGCCACTAATACTAGCTCTTATGGATAGTTTAATAAATTATTTGACTCGAATTCAAACTGAAAAATCTGCTCTATCACTGAGAAATGGAGTTGTGAAACTACTGTTGAAATAGCCTTATAATGGTCTTTAGTCAATCGAGGTGATTAATATTGTGATAGACTTGATGGTCCATAAATCTTTATTTGAGTGGTCTTAGACAAACTTGAGGAACATAACCAAACCTTCAAGAATAGCCATTTCTTTGGGTGATTTTGGTACAAACTTGATGGATAATTGTAAAATTAAATCTTCATAGCTTAATATCAAGGAATTTGTTTTTAATGCAGACTTGATGAAGTTGATACTAGTAAGAACTAGGTATGAAGTCTTCATAACTCAATTTTTGAGTGGCCTGTTGCGATAGACTTAATGAAGCAATAAACATGAATATGAAGTTGTGACTGCCTTTTATGAAAAAATTTAAGTATCTTTCTTTGGAGTTTTCAAATTGATCCGAGGTTTTATGTGCATGAACTTAAATATAACGCTTTTATTGATGAATAAATAAAAACTTAAAGAGTAAAACATGTTGTGAGGGTCTCAACCACAATTGTTGAAAGTTCAAGGTGTAACTCACTCTATATAACAAAGTTGCTACTCCATTTCATTATGGATCAATTCAAATCGAAAGATATTGATATTTAAATATATATTCTTTATATATAACAAAGTTGTTGCTCCATTTCTATATAACAATGTTGTAGCATAGATATAAACTAACATTTTTTTAGATATTAAAATTCTACCAAGATATAGAAGCTATAATGAAAAAAACCATATGCCATGATTTTACCATAATTTCACCCCACCCCCACCACACTATATTTGTTAGAATCTTATACAGTTGCCAATGTTAGCTTCCTAAGAGGACGTAAGATATTATTACTTTAGCTCAAGAAAGTAAACTTAGAGATTTTGAGTTTAAATTCCTTAAATTCATCTTTCAGTTTCCATTCTACGCTAGTAGTCTTACATATCAATGCTTATGATGAAATTAGCATATATTAACATACGAGTCCACAATGGGTGGAGAGAATGTTTAATTTCTCCTAACCACCTTGAAGTTGAAGTTATGGATAATTCTACTGCACCAAGAAGTTATTCTTCAAGACCAATATGTCTATTAAATTAGGACATTCCAAGCATGAAATTTTGCTTTCCCATAAGTCCTTTTACATCTAATTTCGTGAGTTTTTTAGTATAGACTTCACATTTCTCCACAATTGAGCCAAGGTGAAACTGATTACAATCAATCTCACTCAGACTGTGTACCAAATGACTTTAAGCATAGTGACAAAGGGGTTTTAGTTAATTAAAAACACTATGGAACTTCTTAGGATCTTTTGTTAGATACTAGAAGTAATTTTGAAAATGTTAAGAAGACCTACAACCGAATCAAAGTTTTGATCTTTTTCTAAAGTACTTCATTTTCACTTCCTCCTTTATAAGTTATCCCAAACTAACTCTTAGTCAAACTTTTTTTCTCCTTGATTCCCCCTACCCCTTCCACAAATCATCCTGATTACAATTTTTCATAGGAGAGTCGAATACACAGTGACTTAAACACATCAACAAAACTCGTACACTCTCATTCTCCAAAACCAAACAGAATCTAACATAAATAACAAACAGAAGCACAAATCAGAGTTCAATGCTTTGAAACTTTATTAAACTTGAGAAAATCGACAACAAAACCATTTAATTACTGTGTAAAAAGAAACTATACAAGAAATTCAATGGCTTACGAAGAAGAATTTTAAAGCATTTGATGAAGTTAGCTATAAAACAGCAAGATGATTGAGAATGTCTGAAATGAAATGAAAGGGAGGGAGGGAGACAGAGGAAAGAGAAAGGGAGTTAGAGAGGAGGAATGGAGGGAGGGAGGGAGGGAGAAAAGAGAAAGGGGAGAGAGAGAAAGGAAACATAAAAGAAAAAAGAAATATGTATATAAGCCACCTGATTAAAAACAAATGTAAAGTTAATAATAAATTATCACCTCAACCAAATTGGCCAACTAAATCATTTTCCAAATTTGTATTTACTTGCTTTTATTTAGATATAGATTTTAGTCTATTTGTGTTACAATTTGTGAATTTTGGATCTTGGAGACTCTTCAAGTGATTGGAACCTCATTGAATTGTACTGGGCGGTGCATTAGGCTAGCCATATGTGTGTTGAAATGAATTGGTTGATCCAACTGCATGCTGCTTTAGATTTATCTACTATTGTAGTCTCAAATGGTTGGTAACTTTCTTTTTTACCCCGAAACTATTATGCTAGCTCTTAAAGTCACTCCTTTTCTAATACCATTTCCTTTTGATTATACTCCATTTGTCTTAGTTTGCGTTATTGCTGGTATAACTGCATGATACTGATTTAATGAAACTGCAACTATGTCTATGGTGGATTTTCACTTCTAGGATTTTTAAAGAGTGGTGTCTATGGGCAACCAAAGTACAACAAAACTAGTTAATGTATTGTTAGAAGTTTGAAAATTTTCACTCACTTATGTTATTGAACTTACAGAGTAGTGTCTTTTGAGGTTATTTTTTTATTTATTGGAGGGGGGAGGTTATACACACTTGCACATGGTCAATTGCTGTAAATCGAGTGCATCGAATTTCTGCAACTGTATCTTTAGAAAAGTTGAGTTTCTTGCATATTTTTTCATCTTACAAATGTTTTGTAGCATTCTTTTACTAATGTTTTACAAGAAATGGATATGATTAGTCGGGAGTAACCATACCTTTAATTCCATTAAAGTGAAAGTACGTAGAGATCCTACATTTTGTTTCTATTTCATGGACATAATTCTATTATCAAAGTTTTTATAATTAGAAGTTAAATTTCTTAATTTTAATGCTATTCTTATTTATTTATTTATTTATTTTTGTAGATTTCAAGGAGTTGAGGATAACAATTGGTGAGACTTTGATCAGTTTGGAGTGATCTAAGAGTGTTGTGGTGCTTGGAGGAGGGTGATGTCTTTGTGTCTTATTATTACATATACTTTGTGTTTTATTGTTAAGAATGATGTTCATAACTCGTTTTGCAATATGAATAAGAACGATATGATTCCATGTTGTAAGTATGTAATGACCAACTATATGTATATGTTCAATGATATATATGCAATTTGTTAGTCTGGGTTGATTCAAGAAATGTAAATAGTTCAATTGATCATGTTGTATACCCTTGTTCGACTTCAAAATAGGTGCAATATAATTATATGGGCATTTCAAATTGTAAAATTTTTCATTTGAAAGAAAAAAAAAAGTCTGGACATGCAAAACTGTCAAGTATAATTTTACTTGACACGTAAAAACTGTCAAACAAAAAACTCCTTTATTCTTGACACTAGATTACTTGACGTGTAAAATGTGTCAAGTAATCTCATCTTCTTGACGCTTTTTACCTGTCAAGTACAATTGTATTTGATGCTTAAAAACTGTCAAGTAAACTTTCCTTATTCTTGACACATTAAAAAACATCAATTGCAACAATGATTTAATTGAATTTAATTGTGCACAAAATTTATGGCATTAAATTCATAATTTGCTAAGAACAAGGGTGATTTACCTAAGCATGAAAACAATCAATCTTCAAGATTTGACATGTTTGATTACAAGCAAGAAACAATTTGAGAATTCTTGTAGACAAAGATAATCAAATCAATCTTGCACTTTAATTTTCTAAAGAGAATGTATCTTGCATACAAATTAATCAATCAACAATAAATTCAAGAATAAATTTGCAAAGAATACTTATAACTGAAAGTAGGAAATGTTCTTGATACAAGAAAATTAAAGATTCAACATGTCTAATTGACGGAAAAATACAAGAAAAATTCTCTAACAAATTGAAAAACCCATTGCCCTCTTACCTTTTAGATGATTAGCCCTCCATTGAAAAAAGATTACTGAAAATTAATTGAGGGAAAAAAGGCCGAATGAATAAGGAAATTTCTAGAAAATGAAAATTGGGAAGAGTTTCGATGAGATTAACGATGGGATTGACGATGGACTTTTGCTTCAAATTTCAAGGGATGAACTTTATAGCCCTCTGGAAGTTCACCTTGCTCAAAATCACCCCTATTCTGACCTTCCTCACTTTCTTCAACTCCAACTCAACCTTCCTTTTCTTAAATTAAACCAGCACCCCCGAGATAGAAAATAGACTTAATTTAGAATCTTTTGGTAGTAATTTTACTCAAAACGCATGAGTGGGTTGTGAGAAATTAAAGTCTAAAGTTGACATATTAATAGAGTCCTTTGCATGAATTTATGTTAACACCTCATCCTTACTTAAAGTCGCCTTAAACCTTATTAAGACACCTCTTGCTTACTTCTACACCTCAAATTGCATGTTAACATGGTTTAGATACTTCACATAATACTTAAATTGATTGCCCTAATTATGCCACATTGTTGTCCAAAACATCAAGCTAACCTCCAAACTATCTCATATAGCCTTACCTTGGCTTCCTAGCCTTGCCTCCTCATCTGTTAAGCTTAATGTTGACCTTTAAACGTCTGAGCTAACCTCTCGTGGCATACCTAACCTTCATTCCCTTCTTTGCATGGTCTTAGGCCGCCCAATTCCTAATCCTAGATGTCTTTCCCTTCTTTGTAGGGTCCTTGACCGCCCAATGCCTAACCCTAGATGCCTAGATAAACTCTCAAGCATTCTGGTCAAACGCGTATACACATCCCTTAGAGGTTATTTACCAAATGTTGCTCGCAAAGTCTATGTCTACACACCCACTTTAGAGGTTTCCCAGCCTCATCTTTATCGTCCAATGACATCCATTTGGAGGTTCTTCAGCCTTCCTTGTCGCACATGCTAACCTCTCAATGCCTAGTGATTAAAATTTGACACAGCCAAATTTTCCCAATGTTGCTCTAATTCTCAAACCTATTATTTGAATTCCAAATAATTTTTACCTATTTTTACAAAAATTTCATTTTCTCTTGTCTTTGACTAAGCTTAGCAAACTCCAAAAGTTTAAGAAATTTTTTAGTTTCACACCTATGCTTTTGAAAATATGTTCATCATCATCGTTAATGTTTCTTTCTAGATCATGCTCATTACTAGATGCAAAATCATTATCTAGAACATGTTCATTTGTTGCAAGATTATCAACCAAGACATGATCATCATTTACACTAGCAACAAAGTCAAGCAAGATATAGAGATCACCATCACTAGGTTTGTTCTTAGCAAATTCATTATCAACATATTCTAAAGTTGCTTGATCAATAAGCTCA